>CAUYRT010074011.1:0-45113 GCA_963574885.1 Lepilemur ruficaudatus | reverse complement strand
CTTTCAATAAATAAGAACAAACCAACAAAAAGCAGACGGATTGATCCAAGCATAAAAATAATTAAAGGATTTTAGAAAAAACTCTGATTTTTTATTTTTATTTATTTATTTTTTTGAGACAGAGTCTCACTCTGTTGCCCGAGCTAGAGTGAGTGCCATGGTGTCAGCCTAGCTCACAGCAACCTCAAACTTCTGAGCTGAAGCGATCCTACTGCCTCAGCCTCCCAAGTAGCTGGGACTACAGGCATGCGCCACCATGCCCGGCTAATTTTTTTCTATATATTTTTAGTGGGCCAAGTAATTTCTTTCTATTTATAGTAGAGACGAGGTCTCGCTCTTGCTCAGGCTGGTTTTGAACTCCGGACCTTGAGCAATCCGCCCGCCTCGGCCTCCCAGAGTGCTAGGATTACAGGCATGAGCCACCGCGCCCGGCGATGGCCCTTTTTATGTATAAAAAAAAAATGATAGTACTCAACCTTTGGCCATTTCTCCACATAAAGAACAGCTGTTACATAATTATGTATGTGGCTTATATATTCTGGATACTACCTTTTATGTGTGTAGAGATACAGATATGTTCTCTACTTCATTACATTTAAAAAAATCTTAGTTATATTGATTCTAATATAAATTTTAATACAGTTTTACATGTTAAGAAATCATATACCTTTTATATTTTGGATAAGTAAATTAAAGTTTTTTGTATACCTCTTAGAAATAAACCAAGATATGTTTTGTTCTAGATAACAGAAATCAAGAATTTACTCTTACTCTTCAATAATCATTGATTTAAAAAATACATGCTTCCAATAAGTGAATCAAAAAAGTTCTTCTAAGAAAAATAAAAAAAACACGAATATATTTGGATACTTAGTATCTCCATTTATCCAAATATTTTAAATTCAAGTTAAACCTTTCTTCAAAATTCCTTCTCTCTCCTTATGCACACCCTGTATACCAGTACCCTAAGGTATTCTTGTGATTATTACCTTATAACTGAGAAAGACAACTTTGAAATGATGGTTGAACATAATCACATCATTAAACATAGGAAGCAATCAGTAACCATGCCATGAATTACCATTTCTGTGTAGCTACAGTTCAACTACTGTCCCAGCCAATAAGTCACATTTAGGGAAAGTACATATTAATTAGTACAATTAGTACTTTCATTTGTTCATAGAAGACTTGACTTCTCTAGCAGTTCATTTATTCAAACCTTCACTGATTAGCAAAATAGCTGACAGCTTAAAGACTCTTCTTGAAATACTGTCTCTTCATGAGATACGGGGCAGGAAGTTCTTGTTGAATACCCTCACCTTCCTGTAATGGCTTCTCATCACACTAAGAATAAAATCCAAAGTCACCATCTGGTTTATAAAGCTCTACCTGCCTTGGTGCCATGCACCAACCCCCTCACCTTCCCCAGCTTTGGCCATGCTGGCTCCCTCCCAGTACCTCAAATAGGCCACGCGAGCTCTGCCTCACGACTTTGCACTTACTGTTTCTTCTGCCAGAAATGCTCTTCCCCATGTCTTCACAGTTTGCTGCTCCACTTTATGTAGGTCTTTTTTTGTTGTTGTTATGAACTGAATGTTTGTGTCCTCCCAAGATTCATATGTTGGAATCCTTACCCCAATGTGATGGTATTAAGAGGTGGGATCTTTGGGAGGTCATTAGGTTATGAGGGTGGAACCCTCATGAATCAGATTAGTACCCTCATAAAAGAGACATACAGAGCTTGCTTCCTCTTTCTCTGCTCTCTGCCACTTGAGGATACAAGACGACAACTCTCTGCAAACCATAAAGAGGGCCCTTACTCAACACTGGGTCTTTCAGCACCTTGATCCTGGACTTCCCAGTCTTCAGAACTGTGAAAAATAAATGTTTGTTGTTTAAGCCACACAATCTATGGTATTTTGTTATAGCAAGACAATGTTCATGTGCCACCTCTTCAGAGAGGACCTCCCTCTCCTCGCTTTCTAAAGTAACACCTCACCACCACCGCTACCGTCACTCCATTCCTTATCCTGCTTTATCTGTCCCCATAGCATCTTGTGTCAAATTAATATTTGTTAATATTTTCCTTTATCACTGGCCTCCCCCACTGGAAAGGAATAATCCTAGTACCTAGAACTGTGCTAACAGGCACTCAAATACCTGTTGAATCATGAATGAACTGAGGTTAAGTACCTCTTTAAGAGATGGGCTCAGAGAATAAGCCAAGTCATCTTGGGATCAAGAAACACCCACTGTTTGCACTGTGGGGTGTCACACCCATCGTCCTTCCATGAAACACAACACAGTGTCAAAGGTAGAGAGATGGCTCTGGAGCCGGGCCGGCTGGCTATAATAACCAACTAAGTGACCTCAAATAACATGAATACATCTGCTCCTTGGTGTCCTCATTTATAAAATGGTGATAATAATACCTACCCCATGGGTTGTTCTGATTATTAAACACGTTATTCATGTTTATTGTTTAGAAAGTACCCAGAATGTAGTAAGAGCCCACTCAGTGTTAGGTACTCACCAGCACTGTCTTTTTAGGGCCCCTCCTTCCTTTATACAACTCTCCAATCATTGACTATTTCCCCTATATTTCTTATTTTAGAATATTCACTTCTTATCCTTTACTCACTTTAGTTACTTCATGTCACTTTTTATGTTCTAATTACCAATATACCGATAGTTTATTTTTATCAAGGAAATGCATGTACACGGCAATATATCAAATGATACAGAAGACTTCACAAGAGCAACCAACTCTTGCTTTTCCTATCCCTGCCACCAGTTCCATGACAACTGTTCTTAAAATTTTGGGTTTTGGTCTCTTAATGGTTATCTTCATAACTCTTGATAATGTGCTTAAATCTCTAGGTCTTGATTCGTATCAGGGACTCTGCCCACCCTGCCCTGGCCTCCTCCCAAAGTTTGATACATTGTTCTGTTCAACACCGTTGTAATTTTAAGTACTCAAGTCTTCATCTGTGTTTTTGCCAATTTCTGTCTTGAAGTAAAACTGTCTTTATTCACCGACAACACAATTGTCTATGTAAAACAAAAAAAAATCTACACATGTTACAAAAAACTTATTAGAATTAACACAAGAGTTTAGCGCCTTACAAAAAACATATAAGGCTAGCAAACTGGCACATGAAAGGATGCTCAATGTGATTAGCCATCTGAGAAATGCAATTTAAGACTACAGGGAGTCACAATGACCACCTATTAGAACGTGTAAATTGAATAAAACTGATCGTACCAACTGTTCACGAAGACATGGAGCAACGAGAACTCTCATAATGCCACTGAGGAGAATGCAAGATGGCACAACAATTCTGGAATGTCACCAGCTTTTAACGATTATATTTTACTTTCCCATTTTAGGAGATGAGAATATTAGCACTTCACCCTCTCCTCTCTGATTCTGTCCCAGCTCCTACCAATTACACTTTTACTTTGTTGAGGCTGCCAACATCTGCAACGTAGCCTGCAATCATAACCAAGTCTGCCATGCTTAGTCCACAGTCTGATTCTAAAGGAATAAAAGAGAAACAATCTATATCATTATGATATGCTACTATGCTCACTGCCAGGCTAAGTGAAGAATTAAGATTCCAGTCTCTTATTATGATCCAACATCATGACCACAGATCTAACATTGTGACATCTGGGCCAATGCTGTTAAGCTCTATGAGTTTCCTTCATTCTTGATCAGGTATTACCCATGTCAGTAACTCCAGTCAGATCCCTCTGACTGGTATAGGTCATCAGACTAAAAATATTTCTATTAGTAACTGAAGTTTTCATTAGCATTTGAGGAATGTCCAGTTAAATTCAAACAAACTTAAAGATTCCACAGGAGTTAAAAGCACTTTCTAGATGACTTCTAGGAGATGCTCATATCTAAACAGGCAGCACTAAATGCAACACTAATCATCTCTGTATGCGAGATAGAGCATTAGGCACTCAGGAGGATGTGATAAGTTGACAACCACATACCATACAGACTAGATGGAATAAGCAATGAACTTATTTAATACTTGAAGCATCACGTCCTAGTGTGGACCCTATCATATGAATTATTTGCTTTTCACCAGCATTCTTTTTCTCTGACAAGTAAGCATGAGTTTTAGTTTCTTCCATAAACATCCACATCCAGGACTCATCTCTTTTTAAAGATAAAAGCATGCTGCTCTCCTCATCCATGTTGAGGGTGTCTTTAAATTCTGTAACTCTAATTAGACTTTAGCAAAGTGTCCCACTCATGTCTTTGGCCCCAGGGACAGGAGAGGAGAATTCTTCTTTATGGGGATCCCTTGACTCAGATCTGCTTGCTCATGGCTATAAAGGTAGCTGCCCTGAGCCTGACCCCTTTCTGCAATTCCTATGAAATAAATTCTCTAATGTGCATGATGCTTTTGTTCTAAGGACCTGAAAGGCCATCATTCCATTTGGCCTCACAATGTGCCTTTGAACTAGGTCAGGAGCCAATGTATAGACTCTCATTTCACAGATGAGGGAAAGAAAAAGGCACAAAAGGGGTCAAGCCATTTGACCAGAGGTCACCAAAGTGTTATCAGAGAGGCTGGACGAGTCAGAGTCCCTGCTTCTTGGACGAGTGCTCTCACTGCATCCAAATTCAACTTGAACAAATGTATGCAAAATGTCACTTAAAAACACAGGAAGTTTGACCCAATGAAACCAGAAAATAAATTCTGCTCACAGAAGCTATAGTAGGTGTAGGGGAACTGCCAAAAGATGCATTCTCTTCCTCTAGAGTTTAAAAATAGTGAGAATGACAGATGACCAAAATTCTGCACTGGGTTTTGTGTACTTTTGCACTAATTCAATGTTTTTTAAGTGAGAAATAGAACATCTAGCTATAAACACATTTTAAGCAAGCATTTTCAATTTACTTTGAAGTACATCAATTGATACAAACCCTTACAGAACTTCGAGTTGTTCATCTTGTTTCTTCATACTTCTAAAGGAAAATAAAAATAATCAATAAAAAGTAGTAGGGGAAAAGTCAAAAGCCTTTCCACTCAGATCTGTAATAAGACAGGAGGTCCACTTTCACACCTTCTATTCAACATAGTACTGAAAGTCCTAGCCACAGCAATTAGGCAATGGAAAGAAATAACGGGTATCCAAATTGAAAAGGAAGAAATCAAATTATCTTTGATTGCATATGACACAATTCTATATTCAGAAAAACCTAGACTCCACCAAAAAACTCTTCAAACTAATAAACAAATACAATAAAGTTGCAGGATACAAAATCAACATACAAAAATCCACAGTTTTTCTATAAGCTAACAGCAATGAATCTGAAAAAGAAATCAAGAAATCCCATTTACAATCCATTTACAATAGCTACAAAAAATAAACACCTAGGAATAAATTTAAACAAAGAAGTGAAATATTTCTATGAGGAAAACTATACAACAGTGATGGAAAAAAAATAGAAGACGACACACAGAAAATGGAAGATAGCCCATGCTTATGGATTAGAAGAATTATTATTGTTAAAATGTCTGTACTACCAAAGAAATCTATTGATTAAATGCAATCCCTATCACAATATCAAAGACATTTTTCACAGAGATAGAAAAAAACAAAACAAATAAAAAAACCAAAATTTGTATGAAACCACAAAAGACCTTGAATAGCTAAAGCAATCTTGAGCAAAAAGAACAAAGCTGGAGACATCACACTACCTGACCTCAAATTATACTAGAAAGCTATAGTAATCAAAACAGCATATGGTATTGACATAAAAACAGACACATAGTCAAATGGAACAGGAAGAAATCCATGCCCTTAAAGCCAACTCATTTTTGGCAAAGGTTCCAACAATATACACCGGGGAAAGGACAGTCTCTTTAATAAATGGTGCTGGGAAAAATGGGTATCCACATAGAGAACAAAACTAGATCCCCATCTTTCACCATATATAAAAACCAACTCAAAATGCACTAAAGACTTAAATGTAAGACCTGAAACTGTGAAACTACATAAAAAGAAAACATTGGGGAAATGCTACAGGACATTGGTCTGGGTAAAGACTTTTTGAATAAGACCCAAAAGCATAGGGAACAAAAGTAAAAACAGACAAATGGGATTGCATCAAGCTAAAAAGCTTCTGCACAGCAAAGGAAACCACCAAGAAAGTAAAGAGACAACCTACAGAATGGGAGTAAATATTTGCAAATTCTCCATTTGACAAGGGATTGATAATCAGAATATACAAGGAACTCAATAGTAAAAAACCAAATAATTTGACTGAAAAATGGGCAAAAGACCTGAATAGCTATTTCTCAAATGAAGACATACAAATGGCCAACAGGTACGTGAAAAAATGGCCAACATTATTAATCAGGAAAATGCGAATCAAAACTGCAATGATATATCATCTCATGCCAGTTAGAATGGCTACTATCAAAAAAAAAAAAAACATAAAATAACAAATGCTGGCAAGAATGCAGAGAAAGGGGAACCCCTGTACACTGTTGCTAGGAATGTAAAGTAGGATAGCCATTATGGAAAACAGTATGGAAGTTACTAAAAAAAACTAAAAGTAGAACTACCATTTGATCCAGCAATCCTACTGCTAGATATATATCTAAAAGATAGGAAATCAGTATATCAAAGAGATATCTGCACTCCATGTTTATTACAGCACTATTCACAACAGCCAAGATAGGGAAGCAACCTAAGTGTCCATCAACAGATAAATAGAGAAAGAAAATGTGGTATATATGCACAATAGAATATTATTCAGCCATAAAGAATCATAAAGAATCATAAAGAATCAAATCTTGTCATCTGCAGCAACATAGATGGAACTGGAGGTCATTATGTTAAGTGAAATAAGTCAGGCACAGAAAGACAAATATTGCATGTTCTCACTCATATATGGAAACTTAAAAAGTGGATTTCATGGAGGTGGAATGGTGGTTATCAGAGGCTGGGAAAGGAACAAGGTGGGAGGGGATGAATGGAAGTTGGTTAAGGGGCACAAAAATACAGTTAGAAGGAATACATTCTATTAATGGTATTTGATAGTACAGTAGGGAAATTATAGTTAACAATAATTTATTGTATATTTCAGAATAGCTAGAAGAGAAGAATTGTAATGTTCCCAACACAAAGAAAAATGTTTGAGGTGATGGCTATCCCAATTACCCTGATTTGATCATTACACATTGTATACAGGTATCAAAATATCACATGTACCTCAAACATATATACAACTATTATATAACTTAGAGAGAGAGAGAGAGAGAGAGAGAGAGAGAGAGAGAGAGAGAGAGAGAGAGGACAGACAACTATAATATGGTCAGCAAATGAACCTCCAAAGAGGACAAAGGAAAAAACACTGTAGCAGGAGCAGCTGGTCGTAGAAGGAGCCGTTAGGCTGGTGGAGAAGACAACGCAGACCAAGACGTGGTCCCTGCTGTCAGGACTCAGTCTGTTTGGAGAGATAAGCTGAGAACAAACGAAACATAAGCCTCAAGGGAGCACTCCCAAAGAGTCACAAGAGCAAGGGCACCAAACAGAATGTGTGCTTGAGAAATCACTTCCGGAGAAGCAGCTGTGGGGACCAGTGGGATCAGAGAGGCCTTCCAGAACAGTGGGATGTATGTGCTATCATGAAAATCTGATGTCATTTCCTTAAACAGAGGTAAAAAAAAGAGATGAAGATTCAGTAAGAAAACAAGGAAACGAGCCAAGGTGTGGAGAAACAAAATTGCAAATGAAGATCTGGGGATGATGTTCTCTCTTCTTATACAAACCCTTTCAGGGAAGCATCATTGGATCCCACGGCTCTAGTCACTGGCAAGTGTTCATCATACTGTGTCTCCAACGTGCCCCTCTTCTTACATCCACACTCATACACAGCTTCCTTCTAGGCTCTCCACCTCGGTGTCCTGCAGGAATCTCAATCTCGTCCACTCCCATGTCTTGAATCACTGCCCAGAGCATATGACCGTAACACAGCCAGTGTCTCCATCGTGGACTGCTCTCCTTATAGCCACACTCTGCCTAGATACCCCACAGATATCTCAAATGCATGTCCAAAACAGGACTCGTCAAGACAGTCCCCTGTCTCAGCCACCACACAGATGCTGCCTGTTCTCAGTATTCCTTCTGTTGAGCACTACTTCCCAATCTCTCTAGCCACTCAAGCCAAAAGCTAGAAAATCATCTCCTACATTCCCCCAAATTCATATCCAGGTGGTCACCAAGTCCTAGAAACTCTCCCTCCGAAATGTCAAATCTGCTCACTCTTCCCTATCCTCCCTACCTTAATTCAGACCCTCATTGTTCTCTCCGGTAATTAGTCTTCCTGTCTCCAGTCTCTTACCCTTCTAATTTATCTCCCAAACTACAGCTCATGTTGCTGATATGAAACAAAATATGAGCTCATCACTTGTCTATGAAACTCTTCTAGTTGTTTCCTCATTGCTTATGGAAGAAAAGTTCAAGCTCCTCAGCACAGCTGACAAGATGTCATAGTCCAGCCCCAACACACGTCTCCAGCCCTATCGCCTTCCACCCATACCCACCCTGCCCATTATCACATTATACAGCTCCAACACACTAGGAAGCTTTATGAGTTCATGCCTTCTTATGTGCTGTGCCTGAAACAGAGTAAGAGTTTAAGAAAAGATAGCTGCTGTCACTGCTATCCTACTAAGACTGTGATGATGACAATAATGATGA
This sequence comes from Lepilemur ruficaudatus, assembly GCA_963574885.1. NCBI lineage: Eukaryota > Metazoa > Chordata > Mammalia > Primates > Lepilemuridae > Lepilemur > Lepilemur ruficaudatus. Next base: position 36,377 of record CAUYRT010074011.1, on the reverse strand, counting down.
TGCTGATCAATGGCAACTAGGACCAGACTGAGAATGGTACTATGAACCAAACCAAAGCATTTACATTTCAGACACAGTAAAGCTTTTAAGGATGTCTGAGCATGGCAATGACAAAATTATAATGTCTGAAAGCAGCTATTACAATTGATGAAAGGGGGTAGAAACGGAAGTATGGAAGCCATTCGGGAAACTGCTACAACAGGTGAGAGGCATCAATATACGAAATAGAGGTGAAAACAGAGGAGAACATTTTTTTAAAACTGGGAGCTGCACAGACACAAGAGATGAGCAAAGTAAAAAGACTGCTAAAATTTCAAAGGTAGATAAAAAGAATCAGGGTATCTTTGATGAAAACTTAGAATTTGGGGAGGGAGGTAGATTGCATTTTTTAAAAGGTGAAGCACAGCTGTAGGTATAGGTTTTGTAATAGAGGTATTTTTCACAGAGGTAAGGGTTTGGGATCACAAGAGCAGATGAGTGGCTGACAGAAAGAGAGGCATGAGGTTATTAAACTGTTCTAAATGGAACAGGCAAAAAAAGCAAGAGAATGAAAGAAGACTAAAATTTGACAACAAACAAGGCTGCTCTTTGGGAAGGGAACTTGAAGCAGTGGTAAGGCTAGAAGCTAGATTGTAGAAATTTTTTAAAGGAAGGAGGAGCTAAGAAGTTGAAGAAAAAACAGTTATTGCTTAAAAATTCATTTATATAGCTTAAGAATGAACTTACGCATCCATTCAACAAATGGTCACCACAGGCTGTGGCACGTGCTAGGTGCTGTGGATATGGGAGTAAGCAGAACAAAGTTCTTGCCCTCGTGAAACTTTACACTTCAGTGAGGACGCAGGCAAAAGAAGAAACAAATAAAAATGTAACGTCAAGATGTGTTGATCATCTATCTCGAAAGCTTCCAGGCGCACGTGTAGGATACTTAAGATTCAGTTCTAAATTAGCTTCCAGAAGTCTTTTGACATATGTGGAAATGACTATGCCTTGTATAAAGTTTGCACAAAATGAAATGATGCATCATGTTTACATTATAAATTGTCATGTAGGAGAGGGAGTTTCTGCGAAACTGCAAAACTAAATAATGAAGCCCGACTGTACGCAAAATCTTAAAAGCTGAATTTCCATTCTGTCTTCCATAAACAAACATAAACAAAAGTCATGTTTCTTTCTTAACCCTTAGCATGAAAGACTGATTTCCCATTTGTTCCAGTTTCCATAATCTTCAGGGCTCTGTCTAAACTACATGTCTTGGGAAAAAACAACAAAAGGGCATCATTTAAATGTAGCTTGTCAAAGCAATGACACCATTGTTTTTTTGTTTCCATATAATGAATTCACAAGCCCTAAGAATAGTCGGGTTCACATCACTCTTTAAAAATAAGCTAATTTTTCATTATTCACCTTATGTGTTTCATCGCAGGTGTTAAAGTTTGTTTTCCAGTGGAAGATGAAAATGGGGAAAATTTGGGAAATTTTCTATGCGATTTTTCCAAGGGAAAGAGAAATACTTTTGGTAATCTATAACCTCTAAAGGCATAAATCATTGCAAATGAAACTGTAACCAAAATGCCCATAAATTACCACTATGTTTAAGTTAAGTGAAAAGGTCTATGATATCTTTCTGTAGATCATAATGTAAACACATGATAAATATTTTACAAAAATAAAGAGAAAGAAACCATGCCTATCTCTGTCTGAAAAGATAGCACTTTATTTGAAGAACCCAAAAACCGGATGGAAGAAAAACATGATCTTTATTGGCCTATGAACTAAATGAATAAGAAAGAAATAAAGCTCGCTTGCTTTATAAATAGAACTCTTGAAGCTCTCCCTCAAAAATTACTTTTTCCTTTCAAAAAAATTTAATTTCCATGGACAATATGAGTCTATTTGGGAAACACAATTCAGACAATATGGTTATCTGGTTCCCAAGATCACAACAGATTCCCAAGAGCAAACAATGAGTGAAGGGCCTCACTGCTGAAAGCCACAGAAACAGGGCCCCCCCCCCAAAAAAAATCACAAAAAAGTAGACAAGATTTTCGAAAATAGCAAAACAGGGCTAGTTGGTGCAAGGGCAAAGAGCCTTGCATCCTTGAATGAATCGTAAATCTAACACCTTATTACAGCGTAAAAGACACATTCTGTTCTGTATAATCTTTTATAGGATCAGGGAAGGATCTGACGACTTTGGGAAATTTTTCTATATAAAACTTGGCCATAACAAATGCTGGGACTTAAAAGAGTACACAATCAGGAAACTTATTCTAGAAGTAAAACATCCTGCCCAAAGGTTCTGAGTAGCCAAGAGTTCCCTGTTTTGAGCCCCTTCCATTTTGCGCTTGAGCAGCCAATGAAAATGAGCAGGCTTGCTGTCCGAATGAATTTCAGAAAGAAAAAAAATATATACACTGCCAAGTTGTTCTTGACATATTTTTAAAGTCAGGGTTTTTTTGCTTACAGTATTTAGGTTCTTGCTGAAATAAATTAGTATGAACTTTAGGGTGAGCACCATATGAAAAATACAGAAATGTCCCAGTTTAAAGGCCATGTTTCATTATTAAAGCTTGTCTATCCTGTACGATAGACAAGGAGGCTGCATGAGTCACTTTTCTCGAACCCCAAGTTCTATCGCATGCCTACCCTCCAAGTTTCACCCAGTTTTCTTGAAAGAAATGAAAACTTCACAGAGGGTGACTTTAGGGCATTGATAACTCACAACCCGCTGTGGTGCCACAGGAGTGGAAAGAGCACTGGATGTGGAGTCACGCAGCTCCTCAGCCTGTGGGTTGAGCACAGACCACAGGCAGCACTGGAGGGGACGGAAGATTACATTCATGCCTTCTGAGTTGCTGGTTTCTGCCCTTTAATGGCGAGGAAAATCAATTCCGTGGCTCCTGACCCATGCGTGGTGGAGATTGGAGGTGGGAGGGAACATAGAAAATAACAGAGCACATTTCATGTAGTATGGTTAAGTACTGTTTCATGAAACCTTTGTTTTGGTTATATTATTTATATGTCTATGTATATATTGGGTTTCAATGTACCATGTGTTTCATACAGGGCATTGACTGGGCCATAAAGGGTTATGCAATGATCTGAATGTTTTGTCCCCTGAAAATTCATGTTGAAATTCTAACTCCCAGGGTGATGGTATTAGGAGGTGGGGGTCTTTGGGAGGTGATTAAGTCATGGCGTGGAGATCTCATGAATGGGATTAGTGCTCTTATAAAAGGGACCCCAGAAAGCTCTTTCTCCGTCTTTCAGCCATAATGAGGATACAACGAGAAGTTGGCCATCTGAAACCTCACCAGGGGATCACCAGAACCTGGCCATGCTGGCATCCTGATCTCAAACTTCCAGCCCCCAGAATTATGAGAAATAAATTTCTGTTGTTTATTAGCCACCCAGTCTTTGGTATTTTGTTATAGCAGCCTGAATTGACTATGATAAGTTGGTATTTCTCTTTTATTTATAGTTCAAGTGTGACTAACTGAAAAAACATGTGCAAAGATCAAATACAAGCTTAAGTTAGGCTAATTTACATTAACCAGTTTCTATATGCTACCATCCTGTCTCCTATTCTATCCTAAAGATATCTAGATCATCAAAGAGAATGCTTTAGCCTCTATCTAACTCACTCCTTAATAACTGCTTTGCTCTTGTATTATTATTATTATTATTATTATTTAGAGACAGGGTCTTGCTCTCACTCCATTGACCAGGCTGGAGTGCAGTGGTGCAATCATAGCTCACTATAACCTCAAATTCCTGGGCACAAGCAATCCTCCTTCCTCAGCCTCCCAAGTAGCTGGGACTACAGGCATGCGCCACTATCCTCAGCTAATTTTTTATTTTTTGTAGAGACAGAGTCTCGCTATATTGCCTAGACTGGTCTCAAACTCCTTTAAGCTGGCCTAAAACAATCCTCCTGCCTCAGCCTCCCAAAGCACTGGGATTACAGGTGTGATCCACTGTGCCTGGCCTCTGCTCTTAAATAATTAGGCTATATTAGCCCTTATATTTGGATTAAATGTAATAATTTGTGATGAGAGAGGTCAGGCAAACTTCTTTAAGTCAAGTTACACTGTGTGGAATCCCTTTTAAGTAGAAGCTACATAATCTTCCGTCGATGTACAAAGCAATTCAGGATACCTGGCTGTATCCTTGAAGACAAGAATTTTTTTAGGACAAACTCCCTTCAACTGCACCTTCATCTTCTTTTCTCTAAATAACAATCATTCCCATTCCTTCACATCCCTTTTTATACCTTCTCTTTTCTTTTACCATTTTAATTTTTTAAATAAGTAATCCATATATCGGGTTCAAAATTCAGAAGTACAAAAGGCATGTGATAAAAAGCCTCCCATCCATACCCTCCAGCTAGTCAGTTTGCCTCCCCCAGAAGCAAACAAGGATATGAGTATCTCAGGTATCCTTCCAGAAATATTTTATTTTATTTTATTTTACTTTTTATTTTTTTATTTTTTTTTTGAGACAGAGTCTCACTCTGTTGCCCGGGCTAGAGTGCCGTGGCGTCAGCCTAGCTCACAGCAACCTCAAACTCCTGGGCTCAGGTGATCCTCCTGCCTCAGCCTCCCGAGTAGGTGGGACTACAGGCATGTGCCACCATGCCCGGCTAATTTTTTCTATATATTTTTAGTTGACCAATTAATTTCTTTCTATTTTTAGTAGAGACAGGGTCTCGCTCTTGCTCAGGCTGGTTTCGCTCCTGACCCTGAGCGATCCACCTGCCTCGGCCTACCAGAGTGCTAGGATTACAGGCGTGAGCCACCACGCCCGGCCTCAGAAATATTTTAGATGATGATTTTTGGGTAACTTTTCTTGGGTAATAACTGCAGCTACCATTACAGAAGTGCTGATTGTGTCAGCTGTGGAATTAGGCAGCGTAAAGAACACTGAAAGTCCACAGATAGGATCAGCCATAACAGGTGATTCATTCACCATCTCTGTGCATTTCCTTTTTTCACTGGAAATTTACAAAAAGAACGTTTTTTAAGGTGAAGGTACTGACATCCATATACTTATTTATTCAAGAAAATAATGCATGTGCCCGCACTGTCTAACTGCTGGGGATGCAGTGGGCCCTGACTTGGGGCCTGGTGGGGGAGATGGAATGAGCCAAGTAATCACAGTGTTGAATCCTCCCTGGAGAGCAAACTGTTGGCCCTGTCCTAGACTAGGGGTAGGTGCTGAGGTCTCCTTTCAAAAGTAATCTTAGAGCTTACCTGAAGCATGGTCAGCCAACGAGCAGAACACTCCAGAGGGAGCAACACGTGTACTGCATGGCGTGTCCAAAGCTGGCAGTGCTTAGAGTGGCTGGGCACAGTGGCAGGCCTGAGGCTGGAGGGGCAGGCAGCACCCAGGCTGTGCAGGGCACGTCAATGACCTGGAGCTTTACTCCAGGCACAAAGGGATGCCATTGGAGAGACTGAGACCAATTCCTGTGTTACTCTCTCTCTCCAGCACCCTCCACTCCCACCCCTAGGTCAGGAAGTTTTCCTCCCCCTATTGCAACTGGTTTCTATTACAAGAAACTACAGAGAGAACGATTTCAAGCCATGCTTCCTCATAACCCCACCAGTTATGCAAAGCAACCCCTGGGTCTTGCCCCAAAGCTGCCAGGATAAGCCACAGTCACGGGTCAGAGACAGGCACCTTTCGAAAGAAGGTTCGATTTTACCCCCAGTCCACAAGTGGAAATTTCTCTACTACGGTGGCTACAGATGTGATGTTGGGAGGACACTCAGGCCCAGGGTACAAGTAATTGCAGTGGTGGAACAGTTTTTAGTTCTGTGTTAGAATGAGTGTGTGTACCTCGGGGATTCCTGGAATAAAAACTTAGCATTTGGGGTGGGGTTGAGCAAGTCCCTAGGGCCACCCTGGGGATGTCATCCTGCACCTTTAAGAACAGCCAACTGTAGTTATGATCTGGATCTGACTGTACTCCAGGAGAGCCAAAGCATCAGAGTAGAATGGTACTTGGAAGAACAAGTCCTCAGAGGCTTGCAGGAGCTCAAAGGGCCACCGAGGTGGAGAGCCCTGGGGCCAGAATTTGTCTGCTTCTGAGAGGGCTTGGCTGGGTGCAGAAAGGAATGATCCAGCAAGCAGGGTTTCCGATCCTCTCGGCCCTTTTAAGCACTCTGGCTGCAGTATGGGCAGTGGATCAGAGGAGCCACAGTGGACTCAGGAGACCAGTCCCGCAGCCAGATAAGAAGCTGGGCTAGGACAGAATCAGCAGAAGTGAGGAGGAGGAGATGGAAAGGGGAAATATTCAGGGAGCAAAATCAATAGTCACTGGTGACCACTGATTGATACGGTGTGTGGAAAGGATGGAGCCAAGGATGGCTCCCAAGTTTCTGCTTGTGCTTCTTGATGGCTAGCAGCGTCCACCACAGAGCTGGGGACCCTGCAAGACAATCAGGTATGGAGAAAAAAAGATCATGATTCTGTTTTTAGATGTGTAGAACTTGAGGTGGCTCTGCGATATCCAAGTGCAACGTCAATTACACAATCTAGAGTTCAGAGAGAGACTTAGGTTGGAAATATAAATTTTAGATTCACTTATGTTCTCCTTTCTACACCTCCTGTTGCAAAATTACAGTTTGAGGTGCTACAGCATGAAACAGAGATTGAATATGGGCTTTAAAATCAGAAAAGCCAGGGCTGGAACCTTAGCACCATCCCTTACTGGTTCTGTGCCCATGTGCAAGTTACGACTAACCTTGACAGCCAGGACCATGTTTATACTTTTTTGTATACATCATAGTACCTGGTACTGTTCTTGGCCAATGGGTCCATCAACATCTAGTGCACCAAACTGACTTGAAATAGTCTGAGAATTGTCAGAAAACCACGGGTTCCTCTTCCTAGACAACCACTAGCTCTTGGAATCGTTCCCCCACCTGGTGTCGAAGCAAAACCCAACAGAAGTCATGCATGGAGCTAGCATCATACCCCTCATTGCCCACAAACCCCAAACCATCTTCCAGTTCTGGGAGTCCCCATCACTTGGCAGTAACTATTAAAACCTTTTTTATATTGTATGTAACATCCTAGATACCCAATCCAGTCACAAGAATCTGTTCTCTTGTGATCTACACAGTTTCTAAGAAAAGCCAAGACAGGCAGAGGGAGAATTTTTCATTTCTCCCCTCATATTTCTGATGGAGCAGGCAGACGGCACCTTCTCTATGCACCCCTGGACTCACCTGGGAACCCTGAACACTTCAGGAGGCTTACACTTCAATCAACACATGGAACATTTACTCTCAGTATTGAGATTGGATTAGAATCACCTGGAGGCCTATTGACACTCAGATTGCTAACTCCATCCCCACAGTTTTCAATTCAGTTGGCCTAGGGTGGAATATCAGAATTTGCATTTTTAACAAGTTCTCATATAATGCTATTGGTCCAAAGATCACACTTTGAGAACCACTGCCCTTGTTTCTTCCATGGTATTGGACTACTGATATATCAAATGTTTAAGGAAAAACAAGCTGAGGTTGGAAAACTTTATGTGAGGCATCACAGGATTTGCCTTGTCTATTAACACTAAAGTGTCTTAATTAGGAATTAATATGTTTATGATTTAGGTACTTTGGGAGGCCATTTTAACAATTTTGGAATATTTTGTTTTGTGCTTGATAATTTCCACTAATTTGTTTGCTACCACTGATTTTTGAGTTAAATAAAAGGAATCACTCTTTAAATAAAGGTAATGCTTCATTCGTAATCATGGCAGAATTTACTCACCTAAACAAGTGTTTCCTCATCCTGAAGGGCTCTTCATCATTTTAATGGTGATGTCACAGCTAACATGTAAGCACTGTCTTTGCAGCTGGACTGATTTAGCTTGAGTGACCTCAATGGTAGCCCATTTCATCTTGACAGGATGGATAGGACTTACTGATTCACTCATTCATTTCTATATTTACATTCATTTAAATATAGAATGTATAAAATCAAGCCTGGCACCCACTTTGTGTCAAACACTACAAAAAAAAATTGTTAAAGAAACATGACTTCTGCCCTCAAGGAGTTTACAATATTGGGTTGAGTGCGAGTTTGGTACAGGTGACAGAAAAACAAGTGAAATACATAAATGTATACGTATCCATCATAATAAAGGAACAAAGCACCTGGGAAGGTCCCCTTTAGGTCAGATGATCCAAAAAGGCCCCAGGAGGAGGTGATATTTAAGCTGATTAACTTAGAGAAGCTTAAAGTCCATTCTTATCTCTGTACCCTGAACCAAACTAACGAATAAGCCACTGTGGGTGCTTTAAAAATATGTTTATTGGATACTTTTAAAGAAAAATAGAACACATTTAATATTTGTTTTTCTCCTAAAGAAGAGAAATAATAAAAAATTATTCCTAGGCATGTTGGTTAAAAAAAGGTTGGAGTCTAGTGAATAAATACCATTTATGATTTAAGAAAAAAGGACCATATGAACTATTGAAATTAGTGTCTACCAGCCTGCCTGAAAGACAAATGGTTTGGAAAATAACAGAATCACTTGAATAATTATGAAACATCCCAAGATTTTGAAGAGTAATATTCATTTGGATGCATAAATTGTTCAGTACACATTTATTAAATCCTCACCATTTGCCAGACACAGGGCTCAGTTCCAAGAACACAAATATAAATAAAATGGGATGCCTAACCTTTTCCATTAACAAATATTTGCTGAACACCTATGATGTGCTCACTATTTCCTCAAGGAGGTCATAGTATTGCTTTTCAGTTGCTGCTGCTATTGTTGTTTCCTTATTTTATTATCACATGTATGACAGAGTGATCCAGAGAGCATGCATGATGGTGGGTGTGGTTAAAAAAAGAAAAAGAATTGTGTACTGTGTATGTTAAAAACCCACTATACAACATGTTGAATTCATTGCATTTCTTATGCCAGTCTGTCTATGAAGCAAATAAACACATTTTTACGGCTAGCTATAACTTTATCCTCCTCCCCAAACCTCTTGTTCAGCATTACTGGATGGTGAAGACTTTAAATATCACTTTCCTTCTTACAAAATAAATGGACTTTCTACAGTCCCGTCTCTGAACTTTAGTTCCAATTCAAGGTAATTATACTCCCTAGGCCCTTAGCACTGCAAAATTCCAACCTTTGCCTGAACCTCCGCTGAAAGACATACACATGCATTTTTTAAACAGGGAGCAATACTAAACACCCAGTGTTTTATATTTCATCGCACTTTCATTGTATAGAAATCAATTACAACTGATTTTTAAAAGTATTAGAGAGTCTCAAGAACTTATTGTTCACCTGTTACGTAAACTACCCAAAACATATTATTAAATACATACCCATTGGTTATTCAGTCCCTAAACAATCCATACAGAAGACTTGCTACAAGGACACCCACTTAATGCGGCTGTTCATTCAAATGCAGGTTTGTTTTAACTTAAAATGATAATACCAAGGTACTGTCAGCTGACTGAACATGCAGCCTCATCCCGATCACTATCTGTTTCAAATCTTCCCAGGAATAATCTAAACTGGGCAGTATTCCTACGCTTTCCTGTGTGATCATTTCCTTATGCCCCTCTGATGGAGCTATACGGGAGTAGATACAATTGAGAATAGAATGTACTAAACCAAGCCTGTTTTCCCTGGCCTAATCTTTTATATGGAAAGAAACCTGACTGAATCAAACTCTTTGTCAATGGTAGCTGATTGTTTACAACAGGGCACCTCAAAAACTTCATCAATACATTAAAATTAATTTTTAAAATGAAATAAATAAATAAATAAAACCAAAGCCTAGGTTTCCTCCCTCCCTGATTTCCCTGGCATCTAGAAGAAAGTAACACATCCTGCTCCATAGATAAGACCACAAATGAACAACGGAGCTACATGATGTACAGTTCTAACTGGGCAGCTTCTAAAAAAATAAAAGGACTCCTTCCAGCTCCAGTTAACGCACTTGATACAAAGAGAACATGTTTCAGCAACAAATACATTTAGGACTTGATGTTTTACAGAATAACTCTAATGAAGGCTCTCTGGCCATAGGAAAAAAAATTATTTTTGCAGGATATTAAATGTTCTAACTCATTATTTAACAGAAGTACAGGCAAAATACAAATGCAAATTAAATGTATACACGTTTATGACTTTACCAGCTGTATGCAGGGCCTCCTTTGGCTTCTGGCTTTATTTACCAGGAAGAGAAGCTTAGAAAACCAGCATACATTTGTGTTTCTATTCAAATAGTTTCCTCTCTCCAAGCACTGGTTGGAACAAAGTATTAATTCTGAGTCTATTGATGTGTATAAGCCAAGACAATCATGGTCAACAGAAACAGTCAAACATTTTCTCATTAATGGTATCCACTTGGACAAGAAAATCTTAAAATATACATACTAAACCATTTGAAAACGTCCTGACTCTATAATAATTATAGTAAATGTAAGTTTTCTATTAATCCTCTATCATTTCTAAAAGTCAAAACCGCACCCTCACCATAGAACTCCTGGTACTTCCTCGAATGTGAACCTTCTTAAGAATTCCACATTCGCCACAGTCCTACTATGATCTGTGTGGTGACAAGCAAGTCAATTCACTTCTCTAAGTTTCAGTTTTCTTATCCTTAAAAGGTGTGAGTCTCTAAACTAGTTAATATTTGAATTCTTTATCAGAAGGAAATAGACCTCAATTCTCGATATAATTTGCAGATCTGTTAGTAATAGTGAAGATCTACTGTATTCTTTGTCATCATTCTTTCAAATATAAGAACACCACTTGTCTGTATACGGGAAGGAGGGGTGAAAAGAGAAGAATATTGTTAAAGGGAACAGAAACTAGGTTGGTTTTGTTAATTAGGTTCCCCCTCTGAAACCACGAGCCAGTATTAGCATCTGCTGAAATTTACTCAATACCAATTTTTTTTTTAAAAAAAGAGCGGTTGGTTTCTCCATGGCAGGACATACCCTTTCATAAAATGGGACAACTCAATATCTAAGAATGTATCTCTTAGCCAGCTACACACACTAACGACTAAGGGGGTGGGGAGCAAAAGGGCATGACATACACGAGTCTATTGTCCACAGGGAGAAAAGAAAAACTCTTCTTTTATATGACACATTCAGGAAAGAGAATGACAATGGGCTCCTGTACCTGCCAGCTTCAAGAGGTACACCCTGTAGGTAAATTATCTTATGTGTTGGGAATTTACATGGTGAAACGCTTTCTATGTTTGACAGCATCTGTTTTCCTTATGAATGATTTCATTCACCTCCTTCATTAATTCAACAGTATTTATTGAGTACTTACTATATGCAAACCACAAAGCTAAAAAAAAAAGGTACAAGTTTACTTTCAGAATATTCAAACAAACCCTGACATGTATTATACCTTAGACTACTTCACCCCCAACAAGATTTTCGAGTCAAATAGTAATACTAAACAATATACTATAGATGCTAAGCTAAAGCGCACTTGTAATTTTCTTTCCCTTGATTAAGTGATATGTGGTAAAAGTGGGAAGGAGTAAATTAAAGTTGGTGTGGGTAATTAGCTAAATCTCTCAGTTGATATCAGGTCAAAAGCTTTCCTTCCCCTGAAGGAAATGATAGCATTGGATTACAAATACATTGGTAAGCATTATAGAATGCTAAAGCTGGAAAGAAGAAACATAATTTAATATAAACTTTTTGTTTGATATGTAAGAGACTTGAGACTTGGAGGTGATATGGTTCGGCCCAGGTCAGTTAGCCAAACGCCGTAGTGCCAGAACTAGAACCCAGATCGCCAGCCCGCATGCTTAACAGTCCCTAGTGCATTGCAGTATCCATGATGTGTCCTCAATGTCCTCAGAGGTGGAACGATGGCACAATACACAAAGCAATGGACTAGACATTAGGAGATCTGAGTTCGAGTATTGTAAACCCCACTAAATTAGAAGTGATACCATGGAAAACTCTTCATCACTTGTCTAAACCTCAGTTTCCTCATCCATAAAATGTGAACAGTAATTCACGGTGAAACTGTGCAGATCACAATAAATGCACTGAACTCTGGTAGTTTTTTTTTTAAACATTATACAAGTACAGAACAGGCACTGGGTTATAACAGAAAACCTGGCTGTGACTCTAATACCAGCCACTTGTTAAATCCCTGAATCTGTGAGCCTCATGTTCCTTCTGTGAATATGTGGTAAATAATTTTTGCCCTGCCTCCCAGAAATGGTTGGAATTAAGTGAGAGTATTGAAAATCATTTACGGATTGCAAGACAAGTGATGCAAATGTAAGGTATTATTATTAAATTTCTCTAGTCATCTTAAATTGGACAAAAAGGTAATGTGATTGTATCATTCAGTGCTTTACAGTTTTCCTTCTCAAGTAAAAGGTTGTCATACATCAGTCTCAGACTTACCACCTTTCTCATCAGCCCTCATAGGTCTCTGCACTCAGTCCTGTACTCAGAACCCACCATTTCCCTCTGCTAAGACAGCATACATAGGCTTACTTCCCCTCCTGCTGGCTTGGATTTGGCTGGGAAAGGTTTTTTCCAGGGTCTCCTTTCAGCTGGGAATATTCTAGCAGAAGCTTCCATGAACACTATTCTATTTCATCACATTAGAGTCCTAATGAAACCAACCCTTTGGTTTTTCTCCACAGCAACAACTGCAGAACACTTCAGCCTCTGCACAGAACAAGGGAGAAGTCTCTGGGTGGATGCTTCATCAGAGGTTCAAAAGGGGTTCCACACTCAGAAGTACTGATGCATAGACCACTTCTTCCTTGCACGAGATTAACACATTCTGACATACCACTGGTCCCTAAAGGTTATTCATTTTAGGGCTAGGGCCCCCAGCAGTCTGACAGTGTCATAGACAGGTAGTAGCAGTGGTGGTGGGTGTTATTCTGGTCTGCAACACATTCCTTTTAAAAAGCATAAGAGTAACTAGCATTTCCTTGTTCGGAGTCCTGATTTCAGAAGATCGGATGACAATTCATCAACCTACCCAACCAACTTCTCTGGAACAGGTTTCTACCCAGCCATGCAGGGCACCAGAGACAAATGAGCTGGGTGGGGGTGGGAGGCAGGGGGAGATAAAGCAAGACAACATGCTCATCTGCATAGATGAAAGATAAGCAGACATTTGTTTTTGTTTTTTTCTGTTCTGGCGACAGCTGGCACCGGCATGTCAAATCAAACCTGGGCATTCTCCTTCCCCAATACCCCGCGCCCCAGATACTGAAGCGTCACGTTGACTGGGCTGGGGGACAGAGCCTGGGAAACGCAGAAGTCTGTTGCTGCATTTAGGCTGAAACCATACCGCACCTGTTCAACCCGGCTCCAGCTCCAGAAAGGAGCAGAATACCATCTCGAAAGCCCCTCTTGAGATCCCAGAGGCGCCTAACAAGTTCGCCGCTGTTTAGTACCAGGGGAGGGTGGTGGGGAGACCTCCCCTTCTGCTGCCAAACTCTGCAGGTTCCCCGGACAAGGGGAGGGGTCTCCCGTTTAAGTGAATCCAGAGTGATCTCCGAGTGTCACTGCGGCCCAAGGAATCAGGGTGATGCGCGGGTGGGTGCCCGCTGGGAGCGCGCAGCTGTGGCACAGCGCTACGAAGGGTCCCGCTTCGGTAGCCACGAGAGCCCCCTGCACGCCACCCCTAGCACAACGCGGACAGGCAAAGTGGAAGGGTAGAGAGACCGCCAGGATTCATCAGAGGCACAGAGCCCCCAAGCGCGAGCCCCCGAGAAAGGTCTGGGGGAAGGGGCCGGGGACGCGCAGGAAACTTACCTCACCCGGGCAGCATTCGGGTGCCACCGCTGTCGAGACCAGTTGCGCCACAGTCTGCAAGTTATCGGGACGTTGTTGCTTCCCCCCCGGCGATGGGAGAGCCGTGCAGACTAGGGGCGGGAGGGGCGGCGGGGCGGGGCCGGGGCTGGAGGGCAGCCCCCGGGGCGGGCAGGTGCCGGGGCCCGCGCCGCGGGGCCAAACTCGCCCCGGACGCGCCTCGGCGGGGGCGCGCGGCTGCGAGTGTGCAATGCGCGCGCGCCGCGGCCGGTGTGTGTGTCCCCGCTTTCCCCTTCCTTCCCCGCCAGTCCTCCGGCCAGACGGAGCAGCGAGCGGCAGCCCAAGCCCCAGCAACTCGGAGCGGCTCCACAGCCGGGCGCAGCCTGGCCGCGGCGCGTTCGGGGACCGGGGGCCGAGGAGCAGCGGCGCCCCCCGGGCTCGGCAGTGCGCCTCGGAGTCGGAGCGAGGCGCAGAGCGAGCGGGCTGCGCGGCGGCGGCCGCGGCTCGGGGAGGCTGCAGGCCCCGCCCGCCGGCCGCCAGGCTCTTCCCCTTTTCTCTCCACCCCCTTGCTCCATCCCCGCACGCCCTGCAGGGAAGCCAGACCGGTTTGCAGCACCGGCAGCTGCGGCTGGAACCTGCGCTCGGTGCGTGGGGACGGGGCGCCCTGTCCCGCTGCCGCTCGCCCAGGACAGAGAGCGGGGTGGGGACGGGCCGCTAGAATTGGCCGGTTGCTGCAGGGCTAGTCTAGGGGTTCCCGGCTGTTGTCAGCGTCTTGAAGCCCCGCGAAACAGGGCTGCGTTTGGGATAGGGCGTCCCCCTTGCTCAGGCCACTGAACTCGGCTACGCTGATCGCCTGCGCGCTGGACTCTGCTTGCGGTGAAGCCCGCACTTAAGCGCCCCGGGTTAACCAGGAAGAGACAGGCCGGGATTCCAAGGCGACTGTTGCTCCCCTTCTAAGGTCAGCAGGTGTACCCTGGACGTAGGACCTACCGAACAGGTAGGGGTAGGCAGGCTGGCGAGGGAGTCCTAGGAGAGAGAAGGCTGGAATGTGATCGGGGTGGGGAACAAATCCTACTGATAGCGCTGGGTGGGCTGGGGGCACTTGTGATGTCAGTCTAGCTGCAAAGAGGGTAGGGACCAGACCTGAAGGACTCCTTTGGGGGAAATGCTGCCATGAAAGCTAAAGCTAAATTCACTTAATGGGAACTGAAATGTAGCAGGTCCCTCCCAGCTGAATCCAAGCAAGTGATATTTCTCAGCCTCATTTCCTTCCACCTTACCCTTCTTTAACAAAACAAACTAACAGTGATGGAAATCGTGGGATACGTTGTGTCTGGGGAAGACCAACAATTCATGATCCTTATCCTCAGACATCCCTGGCTTGGTGAGCCAAAGTGAATTGCTGTTTGAAAGGATACTCCCTTAGTTCTCTGCAAATGAACACCTCTTTTCAGTTTTGTAATCTCTTTTTATCTCTCACCCCCAACCCCTGCTTTGGTTGAGTTTGTTATGATTTAATATCTGCCTGGAATCAAGTACAATAATTCCTGTATAATGCAAATATCTATTATTCTTGCATCCTAGATTCTTCAAAGCTGGGAACAGGAACATCTAGTCCAGCTCACTCGCTTCACACATGAGAAAACTAAGGCCACAAGACATTGAGTGACCCAAGGACCAGAACACAGTTTCCTTGACTCCTGATTCCTGACCAATAAAAGAAACACTGTATTAACAAAGTTCTAGAAGGGGTCAATAAAGAGGGCGGTGGAGGACAGAGGAACAGGTCAAAGAACTGTTCATCGGACTGGTGTGAATCACTGTACAGGGGGCAGCATCACACCACTGTAAGTGTGGGATCTGGGCATGGTATCCCAGTCTCTCCTGCTCCTCAGACTTCAGCCCTGACTGCCAGAACAGAAAACAAATTTGCTTCCCAGGTAGGAGGTGGTGGTAAGTGAAAATGCAAAATCAGTTCCTAGTGATGCAGGGAAGGTGAAGATAGGTAAAACCAAGCTTCAGTGAAATAACAGTGGATCAGAAGTGGTCATACACGTTACATATGAATGCCCAAATACATGTGTGCACACATCCCTTTTTTCCCATTAAAGGGCCTAGTATTAACTCCCTTCCATAAATCAAAAACGCAAACAGAATTAGGTTTCCGGAGAGAAGTCTCAAGCAGATTGCCCACTGGCTATTTAGAGAGCTAACTCTATGAAACAGAATTCTAAGGAACTCCACTGAGAGCCTTAAGATTGCATCATTACCGTGAATTAATTAATGGACTGAGAAGCCATGTAGTGTGAGACCTGATATTTCTTCCTGATTCTATGTCTAACCCTATTAGCAGGAATTTAAGAAAGTCATCCTGTATTGGAAATAAAACAGCAACATCAATATCACTAGCAAGGATGACTTGGCCTGAAAATCTGGAAACCTATTTAAAAATCAGAAAATGCTTATCTAATTATTTTACTTAACTTTAAATGTGATTTTTCCAATTGATTCCAGATCTCAGTCCAAAATCTTAATAATGCTATTTAATACTCCCCTCCCTCTGAGAAATATGCATAGGTTCTTTGTAGTAGATTTGATAGTATTAATGGGCCCCAATAAATGACCTCCCTTTACCCAGGGTCTTTGCCTCTAACTTTGTAGTCCTCTTCCACTCTGAGCTCAACCATATGATTTACTTTGGCCAATGGGACAATAGCTGACTTGATGTAAATGAAGGCTTGTAAAATGTTTACGCATTTCTGCTTTCACTCTTAAGATTCTGACCTCACTAGGAGAATGAGCCTGCTGGAATATGGAAGACCCTGTGAGGCAGAGCTGAGTCATCACAGCTGGGGCCATCCGCGGCCAGCCAGCCCTTAGCTGGCTGCAGAGGCACCAGCACATCCAAAGCAGATTGGTCAAGCTTGGTCTAGATCACCAAAACCACCCACTCAACCCACAGATTCATGAGAAATATACTTGGTTGCTGTTTTAAGCCACTGCTTTGCTTATCAATTGCTGCATAACAAACCATCCCAAAACTTAGTAGCCAAAAACATCAAGCGTTTATTGTATCTCATGACTCTGAGTCAACTACGTTCAGCTGAGCATTGGCTAATGTCACTCATTTGACCGCACTCAGCTGACCACTGGCAGATGGGCTGGGCTGAAAGGTCCAAGAAGCCTTCATTCACACACCCAGGACTGACACACCTCAGTCCTCCTCCACATAATCTCTCTCCTTCCATGTGACTGGCTTCCTTCCAGTAGGGTGGTCAGAATGCTTCTGTGACATCCGGCTTCTAAGAGAGAAGAATGGAAACTTCCAGTCATCTTAAGGCCTGAGCCTGGAAGTTCTAGAACATTATTTCTGCTTGCTTCATTTTATTGGTCAAAGCAAGTCACCAGGCCAGCCAGATTCAAAAGAAGGGGAAATAGACTCTACTTTCTGATCTTAGGGGTGCCATGTATATATAGGAATAAAAGAGCTTCATGGCAGCCATTTTGGGGAGACTCCTTCATCCACTGTGTGTCTGAGTGCTTTGTTACACATTAGATAACCTATACATTCTTATTAGCTAGTTACACATCCTTTCTGGGGCTTTTTATGAAATGTAGGAGGTTGTATTTCTCTAAGCTCTTAACGCATATTTAGCATTTTCTTTGGTGATGTCTCAAGAGCAACTGAAGTCCAATAAATATTCAGAAAGGAGCTACCAGAGGGAATTTGAGGAACATTGGTTAGTTATGGGTATTTCCACTGTTCATTTGTCATTTTTTCTCCAAAGATTTAAAAAAAAATCCATATGAAAGACACTCATTGCATCCATTGATGTCAAAGATAGAAAAGTAGAGCCTGCATCCTTCAGAACTCCTGAGGGACCATCCTTCTACCACACTGCCTTCTCTTTCTAGACATTTCATTTCTAAGCAGCCAAGAAAAGCTGAATGCCTAACTGATGGCTTTATGTAACTTGGGGTGCTAATTTCAGAGGACCAGTTTACCCTGGGGACCCTATATTATCTAATTTCAAGTTTGCTCTTAAGGTCAGTAAAGACTTAAAACCCTCATGCCCACTTCCCTTCTCTTTTTTCTCTCTCTTATACCGTCTTCCCTTTTTTCTAGCTTTGCTTGCTTGCTTGCTTTTTGCTGCCTTTTTTTCTTTCTTAATCATAGCTATCCATTTATGCCTACTTTCCAATACTGAGGATTGGAAAGAGCATTGAATTGAGAGCCATAAGGCCTGGTTTGTCACCCCAGCTCTATCCTTGCAACAGTGAAATCTGCATTCTCTCTTGGCTTCGCATTCCTGGTCTGTCTCATGGGGGTGTTAGATGAGATGCTCTGAAAGGTCCCTTGCGTGCCTAACATTCTGTGGGCCTTAGACACTTTCTGCAGTCTCTTCAGTGCCAAGGCTTGGAGCAGTTTGAATATTAAGGACTCAATCCTTTAGAAGAGGTACACCTGTACCTAATCTGCTTGAATGATTTCCAATAACTCTCAGTACTTATTTTCCTAAGCTTTTTAAAACTAGAAAACATGCAACTCTACTAGCTCTAAGCCCTATTTAACTTACTGTTCTGTGCCCAGAGATTGGTATTATCCAGTCTCCTCAAAATTCGCCAATGTTTACATTCTTTAGCCAAGGACAATAAGAAAACCGGAGGCCCAGTGCTAGCAGGCACACAGGTCTGCCACTGAAAATGCTCTCCAAAACACTGAGTAACTCAGCTCAGAAATATGACCAAGAGCTCAGAAAGATTTCCCTAACAAATTTATACCAAAATACAAAATTCTATGCGTAGGGATTACGATTATGTGAAAACATACTCACATGAACAATACCTGGAAGAGAACAATTTGAAAAGTTCTCATGTAAGGGTGGGGAATTCTAAGATTGCTTACAAAAATTGATGTTATGTTGTTTTTACATTTTAGAAAACATGTGTGTCACTAAAACTGCAAGGCTAATTTCCACTAGCCTGAACAATCTATTTTCTATTGAATTCAGTGACTCCCTTTCAATATTTTTTTCTTGTTACAGACTCACCTGCATACCTTTTTTTTTTTTTTTGGTGAATTTCACTTTGCCCACAAGTTACAAAAACAACATAAACTAAATGGTGGTTGAAGAATGAACAAGAAGCATGAAAATATTAGAATGGAGGAGAGAAAGAAGGACAGCAATAGAGAATTGCTAGGAAAGCACAGAGAGCCAAGCTGTATTACAGAACATCTTAGAGGTACTTCAAATTTATGTACACATTTTCTGTATCAAGTCCGAACTTTTCCAGAACCTGAAACTCAAGGCCTTTCAAAGGGAGAAGTAACCCCTTTTTGGCTGGAAAAGCTGTTTGAAAAGCTTAAGGTAGAAGAGGGAGGTGGGAATGAGTCAGCAATGTTCCTCAAGACACTTAAAAAAATCTATTGCAATCATTATACCCTGAGGAACAGTGACTTGAAACAATTTTCCTGAAGTCATAAAAATCAGCTGTGGACCAGGAATCAAAGCCCAAGCTGCCATTTTATCCCGAGAGCAGGAGGTGATCAGCAGAATATGCCCTGGAATCTTCATGAATAAGCACAAGTTTTCATGCTCAAACCATCTCTGTTCTAACATGTGAAATAATTTGTTTCCTATCTCCTTAAAACATTTTTTAAAAAGTCTCATCCATTGTGAACACATTTGACATCACGTGGGTCAAAATAAAAGAGTGATCGGTCTCGAAAGTATACCAAGAAATAATGGAATCTACTGGGGTGCCTGAAAAAGAAGGAACTGGGTAATGAATTCAACAAAGACACTCGAGCTTTCTAAGTAGAGGCAGTAACTGTCCATCCAAAACGTAACTGATGGCTTCTTGTAGCCATTTCAGGAAGGACTCAGGTGCTCACAGTGAGCAAGACACATCCCACCCTGGATGGAGGAGCAGCTTCCAGGGCCAAGATGTGCCCTTTCTCAGCTTTGTTTCTGAAGGGAGGTGGTACTCGTGATGCTGATGACACAAACACTTGTTGAACAGAAGTGATTTTACCGTTACTCAACTAGGGAAGCCCCCGTTCAGATTTCTCGAGCCCTCTGTGACACTGTGCCATGTGAATACACTGAGAGGACAACGTGGATTTTTGCTTTTATTTCTCAAAAAATTTAGTGACTGTCCTGACTTGGAACCACTTAGGTGGAGCCCTACTAACAAGCCTCTCTCCTCTTGGCAATATTTGAATTTGAAGGCTTTGCTAGTGAAATGGAGCTTCTTTTTCTGACATCCCTTTAAAGATGTTGTCAACATGCCATCATGACAACCTAAAATACTCAGCCAGGGTCGGGGGTCCGGGCAGCGGAGATAGCAAAAGGAACTGTGTTAATCAGGGTATGCAAACTAATGTAACATACAACCCTCAAGCCTCAGCAGGTTCGTACAATAAAGGTTCATTTTTCATTCATGTCACGGTTCAGGTGATTTGGTGGTGGGGCTGGCTTCACGCAGTCAGCCAGAGACCCTGCTTCCTTCTATCTCGTGGCACTGTTACCTTCAACAAGTGGCTCTGAAACCCCTGCTGAATGGAAGAGAGAGCAGAAGATTTAGGTTGTGGGATGGGGACGTGGCAAACATCATGTCCACTCACATTCCACTGGCCAGAGTTCAATCTCAAAGCCCCACCTACCTGCAAGGAGTCTGGAAAACTCTAAGCCCTGCACCTGGGAGGAAGGGCAGAGTCTGGGCATTGGAGAGCACTATATTCTCAGCCCCATGCACTGAATTAAGGACAAACGATTTATCTGAAGTTTATTCTTGCACAGCTGTGATTGGCAACTTAGGAAGGAAGGTCTTCAGTAGTCAGTTATTCTCCTGTGCATGTACCCTGGTTTTTCCCCTGGATTTTTAGCCTGGAAGCAGCCTATCGTATGTGTGTGGTTTTGGATGGCACTGCTGTCTTGAAGTGTTTGTGGATGTACATGGGAGCTTAAAGATGCAACAGCCTATGTTGTTACAGAAAATTGAACACTCAAAGCAAGTGTAAAAGGAAGTGTCTTCTGGAGTGCTTGCCAGGAAAAAAGTCTATTAATTCCATTACCATGGGAAAAAATGGAATCTCTGCCATCAGCTTTTGAAGCTGCTGCTCCTGGAGACTCTGGAGCCTTTGGGCTAAGAAAAAAAAAAATGAAAAGAAACATAAGTTGTAGCTCTACCTGCAGTCCACCTGTCCTGATGGCACAGGTGATTTCAGGAACAAGAATTATAATGCAGAAAAGAAAAATAGGATGGGGTAAGCAAATAGCTAGGACTACAGGTATGAGCTACCGCACCTGGCTGATTTTTTTAAAAATTTTATTTTTTTGTAGAGATGGGGGTCTTGCTATGTTGCTCAGGCTGTTGTCAAACTCATACCCTCAAGCCATCCTCTGGCTTCAGCCTCTCAAAGTGCCGGATACAACCACTTTTGAAAACAGTCTGATAGTTCCTTAAAAGATTAAATATAGAGTTACCATTAGAATCAGTGATTCCACTTCTAGATATACACTCAAGAGAAATGAAAACACACATCCACACAAAAACCTATGCACAGATGTTCATAGCAGCTTTGTTCACAATAACCAAAAAGCAAAAAAAAACCCAAATGTCCATCAACTGATGAATGGATAGACAAAATGTAGTGTATCCACACAATGGGATGTTATTCAGCAATAAAAAGGAAAGAAGTATTGATATATGCTACAACACAAATGAACCTTGACAGCATTATGCTAACTGAAATCAGCCAGACATAAAATGTCATATATTATTTGATTCTATTTATGTAAAATGTCCAGAATAGTCAAACCTATAGAGACAGAAAGTGGTTGCCTGGGGCTGGGGAGAGGGGGGCTTAATGAGGACTGCTCGTGGGTACAGGATTTGCAAGGGATGATGAAAATGGTCTAAAGTTGATAACAGTGATGCCTACAAAATTTTGTGAATATACTGAACACCATCAAATTGTAAATAGGTGAATGGAATGGTATGTAAATTATATCTCAAAGCAATTTTTTTAAAAAGGAAAAAATGTGCACATATCAAAATTTCAAACGTTATAGAAGAGTCTAAAATTAAATGTAAGATTTTCCTTCTCGCCTAACCCTCTAAACTCTAGTTCTAGACTCCAGAGAGGATCACTTTTAGAAGTTTCTATTTTTTCTTCTCCTAGTAGTTCCCATTTTAACATTAAATAGTATAGTTATGTGTCTCTTAATTGAGCTATCATTTTAAAAACTATTTTTAACATTCTACTATGAAAGAGAAGAAAGTCAACACAGTTTTACTATTTCCCATATCGTCTCCCCTTTTCTGCTTTCCAATTTTTGTTCTTTTTCAAAATTTTTATTTCAAAATATTAGGGAATACAAGTGTTTTCGATAGATGGATGAATTGTATAATGCTGAAGTCAAGGCTTTTAGTGTGCTCGACACCAGAATAGTGCACATTTTCTTATTTTTGTAACAGTTTTCACTTTTATAACTTTAAATAACATACTTAAGTCTCTTGATTTATTTCTTGGTTTACCAATTTTAGACACCAGCTATTATCTAGAAAGAAAATAGACTTTAGATGTTTCATGGCTATAAACTACATGGGAGAAGTCCAAATAAATAAAATACTGAGTCCTAGCGACAGAAGACTGCTGCCTACTGTTTAATTATGACCTTAAGGCTTAATTCAGTGTTTCTCAACGATGTTTCAGGATTTGACTAAGTGGCAGCACAGACATCTGAGCACCGACTGTAGTGGATCAGTGATGACTGTGTTGTCTGGGGGCCAAGAATAAAGAGGCCCAATTCTAGCCTCACCCTAAGTTCTTCATACTATTTATTCAATAGGTGTTATTAATGCATTTTAAGAAGAAAACACTTCTATTGATGGGAAACTGTGAAGTATCCACTGGAAAGTTGGAGAGACAACAGTCGGGGCTTCCATTCCTTTTGGAGAGTCTGTGACCCCGGAACTCTGTGTAAGGAGGATGCTCTGCTGTGTCCTGTTAACGCTGTACCTTGATTCTAGCTCCCATAGCGATGATCTTACACCAGGTGGTGAATAGAAGATGGTAGAGTCTAGTTCAGGGTTGGGGTATCCTATGGGGCAGAGGAGATGAAGAAGAGTGGCAGTTGACAGAGGCTTCACAGCATGCTCCAGGCATTCCAGTAATAATAACCTGAAACAAATGCTTAACCTCAGTGGCAGTGAGGGAACAACCCAAAGAGAAACAGCTCTAGGGAACTTCTGTGCAGTACTCCCGGAGGCGGAGGGAGTAGACATTGGCTGCCTGTGTACTACATACTATGCGCATGTCCCGTGCCAGGTGCCTTGCCTGCACTATCTCATTCAATCCTGAATAGCAGTGTCATTACCACATCCACAAATGAGGCAACTGAGGCAGAGAGACTCAGTAAGGTCCAAAACTCAAAAGAGCTGAGGTTCTCCTTGGCCCCAAATGCCTTAAATTACCAAAAGCAAAGTAGTAATTCAAAACCCCAATGTTGGCAGGGCTTTGGGGAAACAGATACACTAGATAAATATTGCTATAATCTTTCTTGAGAACAACAAACAAAAAGTATACAATTAGCAATACCTATGTCCCAGTCATCCCATTTTGGGGGATATGCTCTAAAAATAAAAACACATAATTTAAAAAATTGATTGTACAAAACTATTCCTCGCACTGATATATTTTAATACTAACAGGGAATAAACCTACCAGCCAACAATTGAAGACTGAGTTTCTTATAAACTATCACTCAAAAGTAGTCTTACTTGGACTATAATGATGTGCCTAAAAAAGTATGTATGATTAAGACAAAAAAGTGAAACCCAACAGGTAACATGTAAACAGTGAACAAAACTATATAAACTGCATGTACAGTATTGACATGTCCTATTTACGTTGTTCACAAATCAACGCATTTATGTTAATTGGATTATTTTTCCATGAAGTTGAGTGCATAATAGTATATTGATTTAAAATTCCCAAAACGAATTCTGCACTCCTTAGAGCTGAGATCCATGTGAGGGTTTGAAGGGAGGTGTGAGAGAAAGGGAAAGAACCATCTGACATACTCTGAAAGCAAAGAAGCATTGCCCTGAGAATCTCTCCTGTGTGTTCCTGAACATTTTTTTTTCTGACATTTTTTTTTCTGACAAACTCTGACATGCTATCGATAATACTGCCTGAGATGAGGGGGAAAATCAGTGATGTCTTTGCCCTGCCCCTAAAGCAATCTGTTTATAGGCATACCCATAAATATTGTTCAAGAGAATTTGCATTGAAAGTCCATGCTTGCAGAAAGGACTGAGTCATCTCATTTTAATAAATCACCAACCTAAGACTGAGGTATTCCTGTTCTCAACATCGACCTTGCAACACCCACCCTAAGCCTTCCTTCAAGTCTGTCCTGCCTGGAATGCTTCTGCTCCTCACATCTACATATTTTTCAAGACCCCCTTAACTCCTCTTCCTTCCAAGGAGTCTTCACAGGAAGACATCGCCACCTCTTGGAATTCCTATAGCTCTTATCCACTCGTTCTGCCAACATTTCACAGGCACCTGCCTTTATCTCTCAGTGAAATGGCAAACTCCATGTGGCAAGAGGCCCTGGTATTTTGTAAACCGTCCATGTTAAATCAGTGCATAACAGAGTGCTTTAAAATACAAGCACAAAATGTTCAAGCAATATTTGCGAAGTTGCCACCTGTTTCTTTCAAAAGAGGTCTCTTTTCCCAAGCTTCCTTTAGTTACAGTAGCAGCGTTTCCAGCATGGTACTGCAGACAGATAGATATGGGAGCAAATATTCCCTCTCACAACTTCTTGTGACTTTAGGCAAGTTTCTCAACTTCTTGGAGTCCATTTCCTTGTACATTCAAAAGGGATATAGAACATCTCCCAGAAAAACAGGACTAAAACTACTCATTCTTTAGGCATCACCTTAAATATTACTTTGTTCAGGATCCCTCTCCTGGCATCTTTCCTCACCTCCATGTCTAGATGAGGTATAATCTTTCTAGAGAACAATGAACAAGAAGTATACAATTATCAATACCTCCTCTGTGCTTCCAAACACTTTAATCCAGTGCCACTAGCCACATGTGCACTTGAAATGTGGCTGATGTGACTGAGGGACTGATTTTTAAATTGTATTTAATTTTAATTAATTTAAATAGCCACATGTAGCTGGTGACTACTGGATTCGACTGCACAGTTCTAAACAGTGCCATTATTGCAATTGGTGCATGGTGGTTTCTTGCTTGCAAGACTGTGCTCTGTGATAAAATTCACCTGGACTGTGGTACTCACTAGTATATCCATAGCACCTGGTACAGGCTCTGGTGCAGAGTGAGCTCTCAGCCCATCCTTGTATCCCACAGCTTAGCTCAGCACACACTGTAGATATTCAATATTTGCTAATTGAGTTAACTGATCTCTAGGCTTGGGAACCAACCAATCATCTGCTCCTGGAGAATGTTCAACCAAAGGGAGCTGCATAAACGTCTTTCTACATTACACATTGTATTCAGGTATCAAAAGATCACACCATACTATATAAATGTGTATAATTATTATGTGTCAATTAAAAATAACTTTTAACAATGTCTTTCTAATACATTTCTTTTTGCGCAGGTTCAATCAGCAAAATCCAGAGTATAGGAAACTCTAGTGAGGAAATGGAGGCAGCCATCCCATGGTTATTAGGGAGCAAATCTAAGGGCCAACACACTCCTCTGACATTGGTGATCTGGCTGCAAGGGAGGAGAAAAACATCTGGCATCATTACCCTTTATGTAGGGAGAAAGCTCTCAGGTGAGGAGGACGTGCTGAGGCGTAGCTGCTTTGTAGCAATCATGTGAGCTCTAAAGCTGTTGGTAAAAGAAAGTCAGTTGCAGCTGCCTTCAACTTTGCATGGATGTAAGGGTGGGCAGTGTTTCAGCAAAGAGAGCCCGAAGCTTCCAGTTCTGTCTGTAGGATGTTCACATGTCAGACACAGGAGATGTGTCAGTTAATGGTCTCAATTGTTCCATGAGTAGCAGCTGCAACAAAAGTACAGAAATGAGAATGTGAAAATAGGGGATGGGGATAAGAAAAGAAGGACACAGCTAGAAAAAAATGGTCTGTTTTTTCTGCTCTCAAGAGTTCCCCGGAGACCCCAAGGATGACAATCTTCAGTTTCATTGCGGACTACTCTGCCCCTTACTCCCTAAATTTCCAGCCACACTTCTCTTTTTCTTTCTGTTTCATGAACACGCTGAACCATTTTATGCTCAGGGCATTTAAACTTGCTATTCCCTCTGCCAGGAAGGCTCTTGACTTGCATCTTCCATGGTGGTCCTCTTCCCCTGCCGGTAAACCCTGGCTCTTCCGTCATCTCCTCCAAGAGGTCTTTCCTGATCATTAAATGGAAAGATTTACAGTTATAACCTTCGCTCTAAGACACACACACAACACCAATTTTACTCACTTTATTAATATATATGAGGCGAAAGGCTTAGAACAGCACATCATAAGTCTTCAGTATTATTATTATTATTAGGTATTAGGTAATTTTTCCACTATACCATTTATTACTAAATTTATCTTGTATATTTATGTATTGACTTTTCAATGGTTAGTCCACCCCTTCTTCCTTATTCGCTCCATAAGTGCAGAGACCTTGAGTGTTTTGTATACTTTTATATCTCTAGCACCTAGAATAAAACCTGTTACTTGGTAGGTGCTCAATAACCATTGTTGAAAGAATGAATTAACTATAGAAAAAAAAAATATGACACAGGAAAAAAAGAAGACTAAAAGATGCCCACTAGAAATTCTGAGTAGGGGCTTCTTGGAAAATTTTTTCTTCTCTCTAGCTTTTCATATATTCCAAATTTTTATAAAGATCATGGGTTCGTTGTAATCATAAAAGAGTTTAATTTTTACAAAAAGACTTCGGTCAACAGACTGTACGAAATGTCAATTGATCAATTTTTGCAGGCAGGCTGCAGACTGCAATCTTTGGATCTGTTTACAACTACTTCTTAAATCAGAAGTCATCTGACATTCTTCAGGAAGAACTGTCAGCATTGTGTTCCTTGGTGTTTGAACACAAATGCAAGCCCTAGTGAAAGCCCCCTGGGGGGTCTGACAAGTCACATTCCATCAGCAGTAGCCAGTGTACTACCCTGTGACCAGCCACCCACCTCTTTATCTCTAACTCCTTAAGTCAGGAGTTCCGTTTGGCTCCAGACCTTGGCACTGTGGAGGTCAGCCAAGGTCAGGGCTCCAGTAAGAATGACTCACAGCCTGCTCCGTGCTTTCCACTGGGCACAGGCTGGAGCATGGTGAACGCTGTGATTTTCCAGGCTCAGCTCCCGGGAGGTGAGATTCATTCCCTGAAACATTGGCCCATGAAAGAAAACCCAAAGCTCCACCAAAGGGGTGCTTAGCATTGAAGAAAAAAGTAAAAAATAAAAGAAGCAGCAGCTCCAACTCTCTGATCCTATCCAGCGTGGTTCAAAGTTGACTGCTCAGTGTAAACACCATTTTTTAGGCTTGTGCCAAAGGAGGCAATCATTATGATTTTTAAAAAATAATGAGTGTGAAAGATTGCAAACATGCACAGAAGTATTAACAATAATACAGGAAGAAATTGCAATACCAAAGCCAGGCTTTATAAGATGTTTACAATGCCTGTTTGCTTTGGAGTCTTCTGCCTCTTAAAAAAAAAACAAGATGGTATAGATACAGTCTATCCACTCCCAGTTCCATTCCTTTCCTTCCCTCCCAGTGGCAACCAGTGACATAAAGTAACTTTATCATTCCTTTACATGGTTTTATATATCCGTGTATCCAGAAACTTTATGTTAAATTGTTTTGCCCATTTAAAATCTTTATATAAATGTTACCATATTTCATATATCACTTTGCAACTTCTTGTTGTTGTTCAGCATTATATTTGTGAGGTTTATCTTTGTAAATACATATGATGGTTAGTTTTATGTGTCAACTTGGCCACGCCAGTTATTTAATTAAACACTAATCTAGGTGTTTCTGTGAAGGTATTTTGTAGGTATTATTAAAGTCTGTAATCAATTGGTTTTAAATAAAGGGGATTATCTGAGATAATCTGAATGGACCTGATTCACTCAGTTCAAAGGCATTAGGAAGGCAGTTGAAAGGAATAGCCAAGGGCTTCCCTGGAGAAGAAGAAATTTCACCTAAGAACAAAAGCTTCAGCTTATGCCTGGCTGTTCCCGCCTGCCCTTCCTGACAGTCTACCCTGTGGATTTCAGACATGCCCAGCCAGCCTCCGCAATGTCATAAACCAATTCCTTGCAATAAACCTCTTGGTATGTATCTCTCACTGGTTCTGTTTCTCTGGTTGAACTCTGACTGATACAATGTATATGTCTTTGATTCACTTTTTTGCATTGCTATGTATCAAGGGTCAGCAAACTTTTCATACAAAGGGACAGTCAGTAAATATTTTAGGCTCTGTGGGCCATATGGTCTTTGTTGCAACTATTCAACAATGTTATTGTATGAAGGCAGTTATAGACAATATGTCAATGAATGAGTGTGGCTGAGATTCAGTCAAAGTTTATTTATACAAATAAACAACCAGGATGGATTTGACTCATGGGCTGTGATTTGCTAATCCCTGCAATATAGTATGCCATTGTGTGAATGAGCCACAATTTATCTATTCTACTGTTGATGGATATTTTTCTACATTTTCCCCCATAGCCACAAAATACAGTACCTAACATTCTTGTATTCATTCTTTGTGCACGTGTGCAAGAATAAGTGGAATTGCTGGGTCGTGGGGTATGGGAATCTTCATCCTAACCAGATAGTGCCAATTGCACACAAGGAAACTGTTTCGATTTACACTCCTATCAGTAGTGCATGAGAGTTCCAGTTTCTCCACATCTTCCATAACACTTGGAGAGTTGCCAGACTTATGTTTACAATCTAGTAGCTGCAAAATTGCATCTCATTATAGTTTTAATTTACATTCCCCTAATGAATAATGATGAGAAGCATCTTTTTATATGCTTATTTTCCACACATATATCCTCTTTGATAAAGTGTCTCTTCAAATCTTTTGACCATTTAAAAAATTGGATTCTCTTATTATTGATTTTTATGAGTTCTATATATATTATGGATACAAGCCATTTGTTGGATATGTGATTTGCAAATATTGTCTTCCAGTCTGCAGTGTGTCTTTTCATTTTCTGAAGTGTCTTTTGCAGAGCAGAAGTTTTTAATTTTTATAAAGCTAAATTTATCAGTTTGTTCTTTTGTGAATCGTGTTTCTGGTGACATATCAAAGAAATTTTTGCTTAAATCTTTGCAAAGATTTTTTCCCTATGTTATCTTCTAAAAATTTTATAGTTTAAGTCTCGCATTTAGGCCTATGGTGTATTTTTAGTCAATTTTTGTATATAATATACAATATAGACCAAAATTAATTTTTTGTGGATGGATGTTTAGTCATTCCAGCATTATTTGTTGAAAAGACTATTTTTCTCTAGTGCCTTTGCATCTTTGTCAGAAATCAAGTGACCATATATGTGCTGGTCAATGTCAGGGCTCTCTGTTCTGGTTTTTGATCTATATGTTATCTTTTTGCCAATATCACACTATCTTGATTACCATAGCTTTATAGTGATTGTTCGAGTAAGGTAGCATGAGTCCTCAAAGTTGTCCCTCTTTTTCAAAACTGATTGACTATTCTAACTTATTTGCATTTTCGTATCAATAGTAGAATCAGCATGTTGATATCTTCCCAAAAAACCCCACTGAGATTTTGATTAGGATTGTGTTGAATCTGTAGATCAATCTGGAAAAAAACTGGCATTTTAACAATGCCCATAGTATGTGTCTTTCCACGTATTTAGTTCTTTGTTATTTTTTTATCAGTGTTTTCCAGTTTTTTAGCATACAGATCCTGCATATATTTTGTTAGATTTATACATACGTATTCTCTTCTTTGGGTGAAATTTAAATGGTGCTTTAAAACTTGTTGCTTTCCAATTGTTCATTCATAGAATTAATAGAAATACAATTGATTTTTGTATATTGACCTTGAATCCTGCAACCTTGCTAAATTCATTAGTTCTAGAAATTTTTCCTTTGCCGATTTGTGTATTGCTTTATGGTATTTTCTTATTGGGTTGCAAGAGTTCTGTGTATATTCTACGTATTCATTCCTTGATGAATATTTGAGCACTGCTGTGTTCCAGGTTCTGTATTTGTATACCAATCTTTAGTCAACTTTGTTCATTGGAAAATTCTTCAGGAAGCAGTTATTTATTTCGATTATAGAAATTCTTATAGAGTAACTGTCCACTCATTTACTTAGTCAATAAATGTATTGAGCATCTATTATGTGTCAGGTGCTAGTCTAGCTACTGGAGATACAGCAGAGAAAGGGAGGCAGAGTGAGAGGGAGAGGGAAGGGGTTGGGGAGCGGGAGAGGGAACCACAGGGTCCCTGCCCTTATGGAACTTACATTCTGGTAAGACAGAGAGATAGAGAGAGAACAAATAAGTAAATAAATGATCTAATTTCAGCTCATTTAGAGAAAATAAATCAAGGTTTACAGCACAGAGAGAGGAAAAAGGACAAAGGAAAGAGTGGCATTAGATACAGCGATTATGGAAGACCTCTCCTAAGAGGCAACATTTAAGCTGAGACCTGTGTCACAAGAGCCAACTGAGGCAAGGGCACTCCAGGAAGAGTCAACAGCAAGTACAAAGGCCCCGAGTGTGAATGAACTTGGCATGAGTGCAGGGAGTGCACTGAGCAAGAGGAGCCTGGAGAGGCAGCGAGAGGCTGGAGGTGGGTGTATATGCATTGGTTCCGTCTTACAGAGCCCTTCTCCGTGCTCCTGTCATACCCTCTTCCTTCCCCTGATCTTAGGCCCTGTAGAGCCTACATTTACTTAGTTTTTTGTCCCACTAATCTCTAAATTTTACAAAGGCAGCATCTGAGCGTTATTTCTCATTATATCCCCAATGCTGGTCCAGGACCAGGACATTCATTCTGTGTTCAGTAAATGCTCAGTGTAAGGGAACACAACTCTGAGCAGTGATTTAGAGACTAAAAAGCACACATATTTGATCTCCTTTCCTTCTCACCACAATCCTGGTTGCTGGGAAGGACAGGTATTAGCATCCTATTTCACAGAGGAGTAAACTAATGACCAGAAAGAGCAAGTGACTTGTCCAATGAGGCGCAGCTGGGAGTGATAGGACAGGACCTCATGATCCCAGGGGCCCTGCCTTTTTCTAGGTTAGGGTTTTGTCCTTTGCTATCCTATCCCATGCTACTTTGGGGGAACATGCCACAGTACATGCAGGTCAAGGTGATGCTCTCACTTCTCTGGTAATCCACATGTGTCTTCTAACCACGAAGTATCACCAGAATGTTATAATTTATTCAATTACTTTAAATTGTAAAATGTATCATACATTCAGAAGAATGTAAAATTCTACAGTTTGAAAAACTATAAATATCCATGTACACAATATCCTGGTTAAGAAGTAGGTCATGACTATGGCTTTAGAAGCTTCCTGTGTATCCCTGTCTAATTACATCCTCGCCTTCTCACCTCGAAGGAAGCATTTTCCTTACCTTTGAGTTAATCAGTCCCCTGTTGTTCTTTACAGATTTCCTATTTATACAGTCATCCTTCAGTATCCACAGGGGATTGGTTCCAGGTCCTCCATGGATACCAAAGTCCATGGATGCTCAAGTCCCTGATACGAAATAGTGTACTATTTGCATATAACCTACCCACCTCCTCCTGCATGCTTTAAATCATCTATAGGTTACTTCTAATATCTAATACAATGTAAATAATATATAAATAGTTGTTATACTATGTTTTTAAGTCTGTATTATTATTATTATTTTTATTTTTAGAGACAGGGTCTCACTCTGTCATCCAAGCTGGAATGCAGTGGCATTATCCTAGCTCACTGTAACCTTGAACTCCTGGGCTCAAATGATCTTCCTGGCTCAGCCTCCCAAGTAGCTAGGACTACAGGCACATGTCACCACACCTGGCTAATTTTTAAAATTTTTTATTTTTGTAGAGACAGGTTATGTTGCTCAGGCTGGTCTCCAACTCCTGGCCTCAAGCAATCCTCCCACTCAGCTTCCCAAAATGTTGGGATTATAGGGGTGAGCCACCACACCCCACCTGTATTATTTTTTATTGTGGTATTGTTATTTTTGTTGTCTTTTCTGAATATTCTATCTGTGGTTGGTTGAATTCACAGGTACAGAAGCCTGTGTATGTGTATCTAAACAAAATATGTTTGGTTTTAAAACACTGAACAGCAAGCACAAACCTAGCTGTGTAAGAAAAGGGTGATCTTCCCTCTAGTAAATGAAGACTCCCAGGAAAAGATAAGCTGAACAGAGTCCCCAAGCCAAGTATGTGTTCAGATTCCCTGGGAGTGTACAAGAAACTTTTCTAAGGAATTTAGGGGGCAAGGGAATAAATAAACCACCAGAATGAAATAAGAGAAAAAGGGCTGGCACAGTCCTGTAACCCACCCCTTCCTTGCTGGGAGATGCCTCAGCCAGATCTTCCTGTAAACCAGGCAATGGTATCTAGGAGCAGAAAGACATGGGGAGAGTCTACCTATAAAATCTTTTCAACCTGCTCTGCTTGGATTGGTCCCTGTAAATAAACAAGAAATTTATGGATTAAAAAGCATAGCTGGCTGGAGGATGGGGGGAAGAACAGTGAGTAAGCATTTCCTACCTGCATAATTAATGAAGTATAAAACTGAGAGGCTCCCAAACAGACACGGCTTCCTTTGAGAGCAATCGCATACGTGGTTCAAAACTCATTCTGCTGACCTGACACTAAAATGTGTCCTAATGCAGGAGAAAAGGGCACTTTTTGGAAGATTATTGTTTGGGACTCTCCAGAAAAGGAATGCTCTGTGTGTGCCCGGCGCTTGCCTGCATCCTTTGAATTATTAGCAAAGTTTGGTCCTGAGTAAGATCGAGGATTCACATAGTCCCATTTGACAAACGGACATTTCACGTGAACTCGGTACAGATTGCCATAGTTGGGGTGTCTGTAGAATGGCCCAGAGACTGGCTGTCTAACAGAAGTGTGGCTAAGGAAGTGGCGTTCTCCACTCCATGTCTTCCAAGGTCACCATGGATTCCTCATCTCTCAACAATAGGGGAAAACACAATGAGCTACAACCTCACACCTGTTAGGATGGCTGCTATCAAATAAAAACCCTGGGAAATAACAAGTGTTGGCAAGGATATGGAGAAATTGGAACCCTAGTGCACTGCTGGTGGGAATATAAAATGGTGGAGGTGCTGTGGAAAAACAATGTGACAGTTCCTCAAAAAATTAAAAATTGAATTATCATGGGATTTAGCAATCCTACTTCTGGTTATATACTTAAAAGAATTGAAAACTAGGTCTCAAAGAGATACTTGTATACCCATGTTCATAGCAGAATTATTCACAATTGCCAAAAGGTGGACGCAACCCAAGTGTCCCTCAATGGATGAATGGAGAAACACAATGGTGTGTGTGTGTGTGTGTGTGTAGAGAGAGAGAGAGAGGAAGGAAATTTGGCCATATCGTGGATGAATTCTGAGGACACTATGCTAAATTAAACACTATAGTTACAAAAAGACAAATACCGTATGATTCCATTTATATGAGGTACAAATTCGTATAGACAGAAAGTAGAATGGTAGTTGCCAGGGGCTGGGGAAAGGGGGAAAGGGGAAGTTGTTTTTTTTTTTTTAACGGGTGTAGAGTTTCTGTTTTGAAAGATGAAAAAAGTTCTAGAGCTTGCACAACAATGTGAATGTGCCTGACACATTCACACAAGATCTCATATGTGTCTCTGTAAGTGAACTGTACACTTCCAAATAGTTACAATGGTAAATCTCATGTTTTGTGTATTTTTACAAAAATTAAAAAAAAATAGGGCAAAGTGGGTCACATCTGTGGGGGAGACATGGGTACTCCTGCTGATGCAGGGAGCAGGGCATGGTTGGGGGGTGGGGCAGGCAGAGGACAGACAAAAATCTAGACCAGTTTCACCCAGACCTGCTGCTTTTAGTTACAAAGAAGGCAGAGGCAGCGAGTGTCATGGTGACGGCTCCTGTGTCACGTTGCTCTGTCTGGACTGGCTGTTCTGAACATCTGAAGGCAAGCTGCCACCCGAGCTCCCCTTTGCCACACTTTCCCTTCTGTGCTCTCTTGGACCTCCTGTCTTCTGTATTTTACGTCTTTTCTCTTGGTGTACTCCCTCCTGTGGGTGGGGCGTGACTGGGAAATCCATTTCTTAAGACTCTGTTTCAGAAAACACCCTTATTCCACCCACATACACAAATGACAGTTTGGCTAAGTACAGAATTCCGGGGTGGAATCATTTTTCTTCAGAATTTTGGAGGTATGGCTCCATGTCTTCTTGACTCCGGTGTTGCTTCTGAGAAGTCGAAACCTATCCTGATTTCTGCTCCTCTGCGGGTGACTTATTTTTTCCTCCTCTCTGAATGCTTTTAGGATGTCATGAGTCTCCAGTGTTTGGGGAGACTAAGGATGTGCATCGGCGTGAGTCTATCCTCATGTTATGCTGGGAGTCCTTTGAGTCTGGCAACTCATCTCGCTCCGTTCTGGACATTTCTATTGAATTATTTCATCAGTGATTTTATCCCTCTGTCTTTTTCTTTCCTCTCCTCAGCAAAATCTTATCCTGAAGTGTTGAAGTTCCTGGACTGCTCCTCTGTTTTCGTATCTTTTTCTCTCTTTGTCACTTTGCTCCACTGTGTGGGAGATTTTCTCAGCTTTATTTTCTAACTTCTCTTTTTTGAATTATTTTCATTTCTGCTATCATATATATAATTTCCCAAAGCTCTTTTTGTTCTTTAATTTTTCTTTTTCTTTTCTTTTTTTTTTTTTTGAGACAGAGTCTCACTCTCTTGCCCCAGGCTAGACTGCCGTGGCATCAGCCTAGCTCACAGCAACCTCAAACTCCTGGGCTCAAGTGATCCTTCTGCCTCAGCATTCCAAGTAGCTGGGACTACAAGCATGCACCACCATGCCCGGCTAATTTTTTCTATATGTTTTTAGCTGCCCAGCTAATTTCTTTCTATTTTTAGTAGAGACGGGGTCTCGCTCTTGCTCAGGCTGGTTTCGAACTCCTGACCTCAAGCAATCCTCCCACCTCGGCCTCCCATAGTGCTAGGATTACAGGCGTGAGCCACCGAGCCTGGCCCCTCTAAATTTTTCTTGATAACATGCTATTGTGATTTCATGCATGCAATATCTTCTAATCTCTCTGTATATATTGATAGTTTATCATGGAGATACTGATGTTTTCTTCTCCCTGAGTAGCCTCTGTTTCTTCCTAGTTCTGTTTTTATTCACTTGTTTAGATTTTTGGAGGCTTTCCTAAGTTGAATAATCTTGGTTGTCTGCTCACGATGAAGAATAGGGGAATGAAAATGAGAATTGGAATCTGAGGGCTCAGGTGGGAATTCTTATGTCTGAGCACCCCTCTAGGGTGACTTGGGTGAGATATTGGGGGCTTTTGATGCTAGTTCCTTAGAGCCATTCCTTCTGGGCTAGCCAGATTTTCCCTTCCCCTACAGGAGAGGCTCACAGTCTCCTGCCTACAGGGAATGTCTAGACACCAATGTTCTGCAAGACCAGTTGAGGGTTCTGTTAAATATCCCAAACACTTACAGTCACTTAATTTCCCTGTTATTGGCATGGGTGGGTCCCATTCCCATTTTTTAAAAAACTGTTTACTGATTGAGTTACAAATCCTTTTCCAAAAAGAGATAAAACACATAGATCTACTTTTGTAGAGCTCTAGGGATGTTTAGAGAAGAAAGAAGAATTCCTGCTCACACCGCTGTCTCGTGGCCCCTTTCCTGGATCCCTCTCTCTGGATTTATCCGTAAGCTTAATGATCCAGTGTAAGGACACTGCTGTAGTTGGAATATTTGATCCTCCAAATCTCATGTTAAAATTTTTTTTCTTTATTGTAGTATAATTTACATGCCATGCCATTACTCCATTTTAAGTGTACAATTAAATGATTATTAGTAAATTTACCAAGTTGTACAGCTATTCACATAAATCAGTTTTAAAAGATTTCCTTCCCCCTATTGAGACCCCTAATTCCCTTCCCCAACTACATTTCAAGCATGCCCCTCCCCTCCACAGTGCTCACCACATCTCTCAGATGTGGGTCTACCCTCCTCCCCCAAATCCCTAGTGAACACCACCACCATTTGAGCACCGTAATGTTAGTCAGTACCAATTTGATGGCGAGTACATGTGGGGCCCATTCTTCCTGTCTTGTGTCACCTCACTTCATGAAAACAACCCAAGTAACCGTCAATTCATGAGTGGATTATTAAAATTTGGTATATGTTTACAATGGAATATTACTCAATGTTAAGAAATGATAGTGAGCTAGCACCGCTTATACTATCCTGGATTAAGCTCGAGCTCATGTTAAAATTTGATCTCCAGAGTTGGAGGTGGGG
>CAUYRT010074004.1:0-30711 GCA_963574885.1 Lepilemur ruficaudatus | reverse complement strand
AAAAAAAACTCCTAGTGGTGAAGCTTCTAAGACTTGGGACCGCTTCCAGATAAGAATCCACAAGCAATTTATTGACTTACATAGTCCTCCTGAGATTGTTAAGGAAATTACTTCTATCGTATTGAGCCAGGAGTTGAGGTTGAAGTCACGATTGCAGATGCTTAAGTCAACTTTTTAATAACAGTTGATTACCAGTTGTTAAAAAAAAGATATCAAACTTAATTGATAAATGTGTGTGTGCTGACTGATTCAACAACTGGCCATTCCCCATCTCTCTCACTCTCTTCGAATCTTCATATTCCTTGAGACACAATATTGAAATTAGGCTAATTAATAATCCTATAGCCTCAAGGTGTTCAAGTGAAAGGAAGTGGCACACATCTCCCTCTTTAAATCAAAGGCCAGAATGAAGAATGTTTAGTGAGGAAGGCAGCTTGAAAGCTGAGATAGGCCAAAATCTCAGCCTCTTGCACCAAACAGTTATCCGCAAAGGAAAACTTCTTGAAGGAAATTAGAAGTGCTACTTCAGTGAACACACAAATGATAAGAAAATGAAACAACCTTATTGCTAATCTGGAGAAAGTTTTAGTGATCTGGATAGAAGACCAAAACCAGCCACAACATTCCCTAGTCCAGAGCAAGGCTCAAAATCTCTTCAATTCTATGAAGGCTGAGAGAAATGAGAGAACTTCAAAAGAAAAATATGTAGTTAGCAAAGAGTGTTTCATGAGGTTAAAGGAAAGAAGCCATCTTCATAACATAAAAGTTCAAGATGAAGCAGCAAGTGCTGATGGGGAAGCTGCAGCACGTTATCCAGAAATCTAGCTAAGATCAATGGTGAGGTGGCTACACCAAATCACAGATTTTTGATGTAGATAAAACAACCTTCTGTTGGAAGAAGAGGCCATCTAGAACTTTCATAGCTAGAGAGGAAAAGTCAATGCCTGAATTCAAAGCTTCAAAGGACAGGCTGACTCTCTCGTTAGGGCTTAAGTTGAAGACAATGCTCATTGACCATTCCGAAAATCAGAGGATCTTTAAGAGTTATTCTAAGTCTACTCTGCCAGTGCTCTATAAATGGAACAACAAAACCTGGATGACAGCACATCTGTTTGCATTGTCAATGTACTCGGTCACCCAAGAGCTCTGATGGAGATGTACAAGAAGGTTAATGTTGTCTCCATGCCTGCTAACACAACAACCATTTCATAGCCTATGGATCAAGGAGTAATTTCAACTTTTAAGTCTTATTATTTAAGAAATACATTGTATAAAATTATAGATATCATAGATAGTTATTCATCTGATGAATCTTGGCAAAGTAAATTGAAAACCTTCTGAAAGGATTAACCATTCTAGATGCCATTAAGAATATTTGTGATTCATGGGTGGAGGTCAAAATATCAACGTTAACAGGAGCTTGGAAGAAGTTGATTCCGACTCTTACGGATGACTTTGAGGGGTTCAAGAGTTCAGTGGAGGAAGTGGCTGCAGATGAGGTGGGAATAGCAAGAGAACTGGCATTAGAAGTGGAGCCTGCAGATGTGACTGACTTGCTGCAATCTCATGATCAAACTTTAGTAGATGAGGAGTTGCTTCTTACATATGAGCAAAGAAAGTGATTTCTTAAGATGGAGGCAGCAATAGGGTTTGAGAGAATTGACTCCAATTTTGAAAGAAGTTCTACTGTGGGTAAAATGCTATTAAATGGCATCACATGCTACAGAGAAATGTTTCTTGAAAGGAAAAGTCAATAGATGTGGCAAACTTAATTTTTGTTTTATTTTTTAAAATTGCCACAGCCACCCCAACCTTCAACAACCACCACCCTGATCAGTCAGCAGCCATCAACACTGAGAAAAGCCCCTCCACAGCAAAAAGATTACAAGTCACTGAAGGCTCAGAAGATCATTTGCATTTTTAGCAATGAAATATTTATCTATTGGAAATGGGGTCTCGTCATTACTATTGTACATTTAATAAACTACAGTATAGTGTAAGCATAACTTTCACATGCACTGAGAAATGAAAAAATTTGTGTCATTCGCTTTATTGTGATATTTGCCTCATTGTGGTTGTCTAGAGCTGAACCCATAATATCCCTGAAGTATACTTACAATTCCAACAAAGCTGAAAATATTTACCTTTGACCCTTTATCTTTTCAGATTCCTGTACTAAGGTATAGATACTAAATTTTAAGAAGAACAGAGACCCTATTACATGCAACAATGTATAAATGTTATGATTACATTGCATTTCAAATACATAGGCAAGGAAGAATAAATTATTAATGGATACTTATTTGATCTCAATGTGCCAATAAAATTTATTAATATAAAAGAGAACACCATATGGAAAATATTGATAAATCTACTTTATAATTAATTATGTCACAATTCAACCTTTGCATATGGGTCTGAGATTTTTAATATAATTGGCATGTCACTTTATTTTTAAACTTTCAGTACAATTCTGTACTGAAAATTATAGCCTAATTTTAGGCAATAGCATGGCTCTAAAATTGTGCAGCATCAGAGAAGTTGTATTCCAAATTTATAAAATAGTCTTAGGCTAAAGTGAAGAGAATTTATGTGCATTTAGCCAGAGAATTATATTAAACAGTCTCACAAAAATTATTTTGGAAACAACCACTTGAGAGCAGAGTAGACGTTGACCAATGTACTCAATCTTAAAAACAAAGTCCACCCAGAGAGACAAGGAAACTGGTGAGGATTATCTTGCTGACTTCAGGAAAGAAAAGAATTTCATGCTTATTTGTCATTAACACTATGTACAATAGGGAGTACACGGTTTGGCTTAGCAAAAAGAAGATATCAATATTATAACAGTACTGACGCAAAAGTAGCATCTAAGAAACTGAGAAAATTAGTACTATAAAAATCGTTTTATCTGCAACTTTCTTCAGCACACTTCTAATCGAAGTATTTTTCACTTCTGTGTACAGAGATTAGAGATAAACATAATTTCTTAGCACCTTAGAGAACTAAGACCAGCACTAGACAGCTATCTAGAAAGTGCTTGAACTTGTTCCCCTAAAATCTGAAAGCAATTACTATTAAAATATCTGACTATATTAATATATTGCCACAAACCTCTTAGAGCATTATTGGCTTGGGAAAAGGCATAAATATGCTTTGTATTATCTTTTTTTAATCTTGAAAAAATAGCTGATTTAATTATGACAAAACTTTTTTAGAGCAAGACTCAAATCACCTGTATACAGCAATATATTCCACAACTCCAATTCCTAAGGACACCATACTAACTTTGTCTTTTAACACACGGTAAGATTGTCAATTAGTGTCAAATTAAATCCAAGACAGATACATTAATTCTCACTAAGATAAAACATTTCGTTGGATGTTCTGTTGAACATGTTTCCTCTGAAGAGTTGTTTGGTAATTATTAAAGAATGTTTGGGCCTCTGAAGTTCACTCTTTTCCTCACATGTCTATACTGTTTTCCAATCATCTAAGTGTGATAGAATTTTAACTAGAAATCACAGGTGGTAAGACTGGCAGAGAGGCTGGATGAAGCAAGCCAGATACATCAGTTACATCTGTAGCATGAGAAACGAAATACCTTAACAAAGCAGCCTCTGACAGTGTTTGCATAAAAATGTTATTTTGATGGTGGAATGTTATTCAGACCTATTTTTGAAAACCTCAATTTAATTGGCAATTCAGCTGCACAAGATTTCTAATAATGACATAGTTATAAAGGGGTACAAATTTTCAAACGGTAATTTCCACTAGACTCTGAAATTATAAATGTGATAGGTTTTCATAAAGTTTATTTTTGTTTGTTTTTGCATTTGTCCTATAGCTTTGAAAACAACAACAGGGAACTCTGTGTTCAGCTCCGTGTGAATCCTGTGCTTACCTCTGCCTGACCTCTTCCTTCATCAGACTTCATTTGATGAGGAGAGTAACTGCAAATCTGGCTGAGGAGGGAGGCTCAAAGAATGTAAGAAAATAACAACAACAACAAGAAAAATCCTGATGGTGTAGGTGCAGAGCCCAGATAATATTGTAATTGTCTATTGGATAGAGAAGGAAAACTGATTAAAATTCACCTACCCATAAATGTAGAAATTACAAACTTCAAAGAGATTTTTAAAAACTCTACATATTGATGCTTTAGTAAGAGTAGCAGTGAATTTGAGAAAAATTAGAAAGTGAGATATCCGAGAAAGGGGTATCAAGGCTCATCTTAATTTGTGGCTCTGAAATGAAAGGTTGTGGACTATCATATATACATCATTGGCATTGCTCATTAAATTTGGTGTAATGAGGGGATTACAGTAATACCCAGAACAGTAAGAAAAGAGTGAATTTAATAGGATGAACTCCAAATGAGTTGGACAAAACTCACAAGGAATGATTTTGGATGCCGTGAAAGGCTGACATTACAGGATCTTCCCTCCTGGCCTGTAGGAACCAGGAATGAGTTGAATCCGTTTTGAGCAAAGAAGTATGTATCCATTTTTTGGCAAACAATATTAGGTTGCATAAACAGAAACTTTAACTAAATACCATGGAGGGAGGCAAAAATTCTGCAACATGCCCATTTTTTCAACTATATTATAATAGCACTGAAAATAACCGATCAATAGAAACTGTGAGCTGAACAAAACCTTAGTGATGTTTTAAATTATCACACTCTGGGTTGCAGATAAGGAAACTGAGGAACAAAGTGCCTTGTGAACATTTTGAACCAAATGTATATATACACATGTGCACACACACACACACATACACCTTGACCCTGAAGTGACTCATCTTTCACCTTCCTTTGCTTTGATAATTAAGCCCCTGCAGAAGGTCTTTCATAAGCAGCTTTATTTTCAGAAAAAACAGCAGGCTAAGCTTGTTCGTACATGTGAAATACAGCAAAGAGTTAAATCTCTATGCAAAAATGCATTAAAATTATCTGAAAGGACGCACACAAAGCCAATAAGAAGAATAAACTCAAAGGAGGAGGTGAAAGCAGAAGAATTAGGGTGGTAGGCAAAGGCCATTTTAGTCTTATTTATATATAATGTTTTCATTTTGGATAAGTAGAATGCCTTCATGTACTAGCTGTGCAAATAAAAATTTAATTTTAAAAAATAGTGTTTTAGTAGCTATAAGCTAATGTTAGCATACTTACATACCCTTTTTTCTTTCTCAGGTTTATATTTTTAAAATGCTAAGACAAAGAAACAATATTATCATCTCCTCGACTCTAGTTGTGCCATCTCAAGAACTAACTAGACAACTTTTTGCGACTAAGCATAGGAAAGTTCAGTTCTTTTCCCATCAATTTTTACCATAATCCTTTATGTACTTTTTTTCTATCTAATTGATAGATTACTGCATCACAAATAATGCAAGAGATAGGTTTTCTTTCTATGGTACCTATTACCAAACCAGGCACCATATAATGGAACAATTACTATCAATCAAAATTGTCTCTGAAAATTTTATAAACTACTAGGAAACTAAAATATTTATAAGAAAGAGAGTAATAGAGTTCCAGACATACAAATATTTCATAAAAATATGCTAGAAACAGATAATCCTAAGATTTGAATGCGGTGCTCCATCTGATTTAAACAGATCTGTGAGAATTTGATGGGAACCAGCGTTATTTATTGTGGCCAGCTTCTGATGCTATCACGTTTAGCAAAGTTGGGGCTGGTATTCGCTTTTAAATTTTGATAATTTTGATAATTTGGACACATTGCAAATAACTTTTAAATGTGAAAAAAACAGAAAATTATACAAATATAATTCTCTAACTTGGTTTCCATTGCCATTATTCCTGGACATCACATTCTAATTTAATGTGCATAGGAATGTCATGGAAGTAGAGTTTTAGACCTGGAAAAAACTTTTGAAATCTTCTAATTCAGCTTCTTCAGATAAGAAATCAAGAACCAAAAGTGGAGTTATTGACTTAAAGTCACTCAGCAAGTTAGTAATAATGTCAACTGGGACAAATGTGCCTATCAAAATATATCATATAAATGTGTTTTCTTATGCAATCGAATTAGAAGAGCAAAATTGGTATGACAAAGATAGCCATCACAAGAGTTTGTTAAATATTTTAAGATACACCTAAGCAAAAGCTTGCCTCTAATATAGAATTTTTTTATATTTTATTTTTCTGTTTAACAAATCTTACTTTCTCTTAGTTAATATCCAGCATCGCCCTCTGCTTTCTAATTATGATTAAATTCCTAACATTGTTCTTTACAGATAGAGCAGTATCAGAACAAATGGACTCTTGCCAATTCCCCAATCACTCATTTTGTAAACTTTTCATTTTTTGCCCTCCTCCTGTGACTAAATCAAACCTATGAAGTCCTACTGGGTAATTCCCTTTCATTTTGTGTTGAAAAGTGCGCTTCCTCCTGCAACCTAATGTACAACTGAAAATTTCAACTGCTAATAAACAGCATGGATTCCTAAGTTTGAAAGCAGACCATCTGTGCACCAAACACCTGGGTGTAAAGAATGAAGCCTTCCATTATTGATTCAAAACATGAATATGAATTGGTGAACTCTGGAAAAGTATCAGACAATACACTTGAAGGTACTAACAAACTGAGAGCTTCACACAATGACTGATAGATGCTGCTTTAACTTCCCTTCAGTTTTTCTTTTTTTCATTCCTTTATACATAGGGTTGCCAGATTTAGCAAATAAAAGTACAAGATGTCCAGTTAAATTTGAATTTCAGATAAACAACAAAGAATTTTCTAATATAACTGTGTCCCAAATATTGCATGGGACATATTTACACTAAAAAAAAATTCTTTGTTGTTTATCCGAAATTCAA
Organism: Lepilemur ruficaudatus; assembly: GCA_963574885.1. Taxonomy (NCBI): domain Eukaryota; kingdom Metazoa; phylum Chordata; class Mammalia; order Primates; family Lepilemuridae; genus Lepilemur; species Lepilemur ruficaudatus. Next base: position 23,864 of record CAUYRT010074004.1, on the reverse strand, counting down.
ATTAAGTTGGGCATTCTATATTTTATCTGGCAACCCTAGTTATATGCAGATACCTCTGAGCTATCTCTGAAGATAATCTAGTCTTTCCTGTGGGTTAATATGTGATTTTCACATATGTGGAGGAGAGAGATTTTCAATGAGTAACCATCTTATAAACTTTTCCTCAAGACCTGACATGGAAATTTGCCAGAGTTGGTGTACTGGGAAGTCCACTGGTAGGCAAACATTTCCTTAAAGGGTCAGATAGCAAATATTTTAGGCTTTGCAGGTCATACAGTCTCTGTTGCAACCCTTCAAGTCTTCCTTTGCAATGTGAAAGTGGCCACAGACAATGCATACATAAATGGATGTGGGTGTGTTCCAATAAAACTTTATTTACAAAAACAGGTGTTAGCTGTGAAGGGGAGGGGCATGCTTGAAATGTATTTGGGTATGGGTATTAGGGGTCTCAATAGGGGGTAGGAAATCCTCTAAAACTGATTTATGTGAATAGCTGTACAACTTGGTAAATTTATTAATAACCATTTAATTGTACACTTAAAATGGAGTAAAGACATGATATGTAAATTACACTTCAATAAAAAACAAACAAACAAAAAAAAGAAAACATACAATCCACAAACCTAAAAAAAAAAAAAAAAAAAAAACACAGGTGTTAGGCTGTTAGGATTTGGCCCACAAGTGGCAGTTTTCCAACTAATGTTACAATTGAACTGGAATTTAGGTGATATTCCAGTGATATTAAATTTAACTTCTTGGAAAATCAGTCAACCTATTGCATTTAACTGGACTTCCAAAAATCATAAAAATGTCAAGATTGTTAAGGCAATGAAATCAAGCTTTTGCATGAATACTCTGCTTTATCCCTCTGCTATTGAAGGGAGGTGAGAATGAACATAAGATCATTTGTGTTGGAAATATTAATTAGAACTAATTAAATTTAGTACATTGTACTATGACATCGTTCATAATACAGAGAGACACTGTATTCACTTAGCAAAATTACAACTTTTTAAAAAATTAATGAAAATATTTAAAATTAAAATTCAAAGATGGAAAATTTAAACAAGAAAAATAACACCGAAGAAGACATCTTGTTACACAAGGGCAGCTGAAAGGCAGACAAATAACAGGATATGGCTGGTAGGATAAACAGAGAGAGAGAAGTCTTAAGTAGTTTCCGTGACATGTCGCTGAGCTGTGGTAACCAGAGAAGCACAGAGGCTGATTCAAAATGGATACAGGAAAAGTGAATATGGCATACAGGAAGGGCGACAGAAAGAGCCAAGGGCCAGGAAAGAATGAAATGGAATGATGTCTTAGAGAGATACCTTCCCTGGCAAGACTCGTGGAAAATAGAGCCCCAGAGATTGGTTTTGTTTATGCTCTCTTGCCAGCAACTACTTGTTTACAATACAAGGGTTAAGTCAAAGATGACGGGTGTACCTGACGATGACAGGAAAGCATTTTTACAGTGAGCGTGTTTTGCTGTCCTAGGGCTTTCATCGGGTAGGAAGAATTCAGGCATACATTTAAAATCAATCATGCATGTGACAGCCAAGGATGCATTTCAGATAATCCACTGGGACAAATGTTTCACTTGCTAAATTTGAGATGCGGATAAAGAGACGCAAAAGCAAATTGAGTGGGAAAAATTTCACTTTATTAAATAAGGTTCTTTCTCCCTTTTCATCAGCATCAGAGCCGGAATAAACCTGACACAACAGTAACCGCAGAAATGACTGAAATGAAGTAAAGAGTAGGTATCCCCACAGCAATGGGAATAGACTTTGTACACCAAGAGGGGAAAGAATGAATGAATAACGAATAGACACAATATGCATTCTGAGAGCTCAGAGTCATTCTGATGGTTGTGAGGATGTGGCAGAAGACATGCACAGGAGTCACCATATCAGAAATGACCAACATTCTAGCTTTGCTAGAATTAACTAATTTGTGAAATAAAATTCTCTCCAAGTTAAAATGCAAATTTAGAGAAAACAGCCCCAAATAGCTTTAGCTACTGCTTTGTTATCACAAAAGTGGAAACCGAGCTACTCTCAACAGGAGAATTTATACACTGATCAAAATAACTTTAAAAAATCTCCAGCTCCCGTGGAAAATATATTTTTGCATATGTCACACTAAAACATATAAGAAAGAGTTCTTTGTGATGAAGTCACTAGATATCATCAAAGGAAAAATTTATCTTGCTGGAGGCATAATAACTAACCCTTACAGAGCACTTTTTAAGTGTCAGGCTTGGTGGCAAGTGCTTTGATGTAAGTTTAACAACAACCCTGGGAAGAAGGTATTATTAATATCTCTATTTTCATGTAGAGAAAAATTAGATCCAGAAAGGCTAAGTAGCTTGCTTGCTAAGGAACACAACTAAGAAGTGGCAGCGCAGGATTCTACTGCAGGCTGCCTCACCTACAAGCCTGAGTCTTGATCACAACTCTACACTAAAAGGTTTTCTGCAAGCCCAGATTAAAATATCTGGTCATTCACCCCCAAGGCAGCAGCCAATGTGGCCCTCATTACTTGGCGTTTGCACCTATGTTTTGTGGGTGAGATTTCCTGCAGCAGGTCAAAAACACCGCTCATCTCTTCACACACGATACTGGCTCCTGGCTAGAAAGGTGATCTGATTTTGTCATCTGTCACCACACTGATTTCCACAGTTCACTCTGTCGATCTTACAGGCTAAGCAGATGTGCTTTTTCTTCCTCTCTCCAGGCTGTGGGCAGCCCTCAAGAAGCCCATTCTCTGGTTGTAGATACTCAAAGAAGGCACTCAAGTTTCCTGATTGAATCAATCATAGTGTAATAATCACTTAGGGCAGTTTTATTCAAAATATGGTCCTCAAAATGGCAGAGCAGCAACACCCCAGAGCTTGATAGAAAGGCAACTTTTCAGGCTCCACCCCAGACTTACAATATCAGTGTCTTTGCAGTAGAAGCCTGCAAATCTGCATTTTACCAAACTCCCAAGGTGAGTTGCAAACACGTGAGAGTTTGACAGACACCAACTTAGGAAACTTCCTATGGCCATTACTTTTCCTCATATTCAGAAGATTCCTGGCTCTGTATCTGGGGATTCAGGAACCACTGTCAATCCTCCAGGGCAGGCATTCCCAGTCTCAGCTGGCTAGAAATTACCTGGCTAGACATAGTAGATATTGATTTTAGCCACACTTGAAAATGTTTCCTCATCATAGAATGGTAAATTGTATGTTTTTCTTGGAGCCCTAGTTCTCCTCAGATTCCCAAAGAAATCAATGACACAATAAGCTTCATCCTAGGATCAGACCTGTCACAGCTTTTGGTTACTCCTGGGCGTTAGTATGCTTCACTGCATAAAAGAGCTCAAAGCCGACCCAAAACTACATAGAATTCAGTTCAATGTAAGGTGATGGAAATCATGGCGGCTGGCTGAAAATGAAAGTTAAAGAAACTTTGTGATAGAGAAACACCATTCCTGCCCTCCAATCCTTCAGTTTATTCCTGGCTGCCTCAGCAATCACCTTTTCCTGAATATTTACTTAATATTCAAGAGATTAATTTTGATTAAGTGCCTAGTGCCAGAGTCCTATCCTGCCAAACAAGAGGTTTATAGTCTACTTGAAAGGATGCCGTGAGTGCATAAATTATACAAAGGTAATATAAACAAAACAAGAAGTTGCAAACAAAATCACCAATTATTTATATTAGTAGCTGGGTGGAAGTTCTATCTAAACAGAACCTGATCGTTTCATTTATGAACAAGCCCCAGCAACCCAATCCTTGATAAAAAAGAAAACAAATTAAACTTTCAATCACCCAGCACCAGGGGGCCTCAGTGCAGATTGCAAGCAGCTCAAATGGTTAAAATCTGTTTTTCGTAAGTGCTTAGTATAGAGTTCCTTTAACTTTAAATTAATTTTCTTCCTATTTTTTCATCTTGTACTAAAGATTTACCCCCACCTGTCTCCACATTTCACTTCCTCCTTGTCTATCTCTGTATCAGTCACCCTATCCTTGAAGTTTTTGCATCTCTCTCCTTGTGATCACACAACTTATTTTAGATCTGGCCAGAGTTTCTTTAGAAAATTTCAATCTGGACTCCTAACACCCAGAATTTAAATTCATTCTGCATCCGGACAAAGAAGGAAGGAGAGACTTGTAGAGACAGACATAACATGAGGCCGGTATCAAACAATAGTGGGTTAAGGAAAGACAGATGTCAAGAAAATAGGAGAGAAATTGGATCAATAAATACATAAGCAGAAAGGTAGCTGATATGGGAGAATAAAGATCCTTTAAAAAGGATCATAAGACTTCGCAAAATCTAAACAAAAGGCTTCAACTAACCATGGCCTGTGTGTATGAAATTTAGCACTTATACTTTACAGTTTCCTTAATCACTTATAAGTAAATGGCATGATTATTCTTTAGCTATGAATGTGCATGTCTATACTTTCAGGTAGAATGGTCAAAATCATTGTTATATCAAAATTTGAATTAAATATGTTTTCACTTTCTAATATTCTATTAACATCATCAAAATTATTGCATAGACCACATGTAACTTTTCAAAAAGCAAAAACAAGGAAACTTTGGCAAGTTGTTAGTGTAGGAAAAACTGTCCTTAATGTAGTTTTCAAAAGCATCTCTGAATCTAATGGTTGATCCAAAACAGAAGCAGATTGTGAAGTGTGCAGCCAATTGATCTTCTAAGAAGAACCAGTCACACAAATCTCCATTTTGGCCCCCAATCGGCATCTACTATCATTTGAGTACTAGGTAAATATTTCTGATATCTACTTCATATTTGCAAAATGAGTTATACAAGTAAACACATTAAATATATTGTTTAGGGATACTTACATATGTGCTAATAGTCTTCTTTAAAGGAAGGAGATGCTAAACATAAAATTCAGAATAAAAGTTACCTCCCAGAAGGAAGGTAGTAGATTGCTATAAGGAAAAGCACAATGGTATTGGTGATGCTTTAGTTCTTAAATTGGGTAATGGATGTGTATTTTATTACTAGCCATCATAACATATCATGCATCATTTTGTATGCATAAAATGTTGCATAGTAGAAATTTAAGTAAGTCATCCACAACTTTTATTATTCTACCAAATCTATAGAATGCCAATTCAGAAAACTCCCCAGAGTTATGAAAATTCATGAGTGAACACTAATCATATAGAGGATTAAAGAAGGCTTGTGCCTTAAAATATTTTTCTGATTGATTTGAAAGTAGGGAAGACATCACTTTGCCAAAGAAATCAAGAGAAGTATACCTGACCCTTCTGGTTCTTGGCTGTTCATGAATGTAACAATGACAATTTTGTCTTTCTTCAAAAATAATTTATAACCCACTTCCTCATAGAAATTATAAGTTTTACAGATAGGCCGGGATGTATTTAAAATGAAATGTTTTTTCTTAAATACTGGGGTACTATGAATTTTAGTTGGGATAAATGTCTGTAAATGCCACCAGGAAGTTGAGGAAGAGAATAAAATACAGGATCTATTATACACTTTTAAAATACAACTTGTTGAACGAACATGCCATAAGAGTCAGCACTCATTGGCGGGTAGTAGAATCCAGGGCTCTTCTCAGATTCAGGTGATGAAGTAAAAGTAATCTTTATCAATGTAGCACATTACAGGAGTATGGGAAAATTAGTTAATGAGATGTAGGCCACAAAGAATATTCCAAATGGTCTTGACCAGCTACATTGGTGGACCAAACCCAACAAAATATATGTAAAGTCCAACACTTAGGTTTATAAACTGCAGTAAGAAGGTATATGTGAAACAAAAAGAAGTTACCAAAAGGGGATTTGATCTTTCTACATTAACAGACGTAGAGTGTTCAGAAGGAGTAAAGCAATCATTCTCTACTCTGAACTATTCAGCTTCTACTCCGGAAATTTTGTGTTCATTTCTGCGTCCCATATGCAAATATATACAACTATTACGTATGTATAATAGATAAAAAGAAAAAAAGAGATGTTGAAGAAAATAACCAGAGTAACGAGTTTCCTTGAATCAGCTTCATATATGGAGTAGTAAATATGTAAACCAAAGAAGAGAAGACATGGCTGGGAAGGGAAGATGAATTCTCAACTGAGTACACAGTTACTTCAGGAAATCTCATATGAGTGAAGAACTGATTCAATTTGCATATTGTCTGTGAGGCTGAGGATATAACCAAAGAAAGGAAGAATTATCTGAAACATTTTCTTCCATGGAGATAATTAAACTGAGGTAGAATGCTATAAAGGAGACTCAAATATTTGATACAGGCTATATGAGATTTTTTAGATTACTGATGAATTTTTAGACTACTTCCAAATCTAAATGCGTGTGTCTATGTGCATGTGTCTGTGTGTAATTTTTAATTTATACATTTTAAAAAGAATACAATTTTTAGGATTTTTAAAAATATATATTAGCTCAATAAAATTTTGACTTAAACTAGAACATGAAGGGAGGGCAAAAATGAGAATCAAGAGAGTCTAGAGAAGCTGGTGTTGAGAAAAATATTAAAACAAAGAAAAATAAAATCTGGTGACAAAGAGAGCCTTAATGTTCCCTTCAGCTTAGCTAAACTTTAGACAGGGCCTCTTCCTGACTCTGGCCTCTGACCTTTCTTTTCTTACAGCATTTACTTAAAAAAAAAAAAGAAAAAAACCTTTCAACTGTAAATTCTTTCTCTGCCCCTTTTCTCCCAGCCTTTTGCCAGTTTTATAATCCAAAAATGTCTTTCTCAAGGATATGGGAGCCATCCCTTTGAAAGGTAATTATCAAGGAAGATAGTGCCCTTATGTCCCAGTCTCAAAGGGAGGGAAGGAGCCCAACGTCCTTAGGCACCAATCAGCAAACACAAATGGCATAACGACAGAGAACAGCCTTTGCAAATCGAGGAAAAAATTGCTCCAAGTGCTCAACACATCCCATTGATCCTAATGGCCCCCAACACTTTTCTACTAGCTCACCCCGGTGCTTAAAAACTCTCCTGCCTTTTGCTTTAGCATAATTTAATTCAGACTGAGATCTCTCTCCCATATTGCAATAGGCTTGAATAAAATCTTCCTTGCCTATTTAACTTTCTCCAGGGCAAATATTGCTTTGACAATGGCAGGCAAGGTAAGACCCAAGGATAGAAATCCAGGCAAGAAACCAAGGTCTATACAAGTACCACTATCCAGCAAACATTTCTTAGTGCCTATTAGCAGTCTATAATTGCAAGAAATATAGTATTTATAGTCTACTAGCACAATAAGGCTTTGCCACAAATGATTTTAATTTAGTTGAAAATAAGCAGTGGCTTAAGGGATCTCATAAAGTTCTATGAACAAATCATAAAGTTGTATGGTTAATGTTAGAAACCAAAGGCCCAAGAAGCACATGTAAAACTCCAGCAACAATAGGGGTAAGGCAAGAGATTTTTGAGACAGCTAATACAGAAACAAGAGTCAATTATCAGGCATAAGTAGTAGCAGAGTGGTTGAAAAAGTGACATGGAATTAAAAAATGTGGTGTGATTGGCAGAGCCTGGCTGTCCTCAGCCGTTCATTAGTACGCGATCACCATAGGGATCACACACACACAGACACACACACACACAAAGATATGTTCCAAAGAGCAGGGCGAACCAGAGGGGCCAGGTCAGCTGTCTGTTTTAATGACATAAACAGTAACAAGGACACCCAATAATAGATAGTGCCATGTCAAGTGTTTTACATACTTTACATCATTTAATCCTTCCTAAAATCCAGTGGAGAAAATGCCCACTTGTCTGATGAGGAAACTGAGTCTCAGAGAAGTTAACACAGTCAGCAAAAGGTGAAGTTGACATTTAAACTAAAGCTGATTTCAAAATCCATATCCTTATCTAATTAATCCAGTGGTCCTCAATTCCAGCCAAATGTTAAAATCACCTGGAGTGCTATTTAAAATAACAGTGTTTGATTCCCATCCCCAGAGATTCAGATTTAATTGGTTTGGGGTGAGGCCCAGACATCAGCGTAACAAAGTAAAAAATAAAATGAACCCTACTCAAGGTGACTGTGCTATCCCGCCAATGTTGCGAACTATTGCATTAGCTATTCTGTTGCTCCTCCTATCATTTGGGTGGTAGAAATAACAGCACAAATCAATACCAGCAGAGACAAAGCTGGCTTCTTACCACTTCCTCACCTCTAATTCACCTTATAAAACAGCATTCTGGCTCCCACACTCACCATCCACCCAGAGTGCAACATGCTGCTAAAGCTGCCAATTAACTTCTACCTGACAAATCCACAATCCTTTCGCACTAGATCTTCCCGCATCATTTGACACTATGATTAGAGCATCATTGTTGAAACTATACCTCTTTCCCATTTTGTGAAATACCGTGTCTGTGGAACTATTGTGCGCTTCCTTTTGAATTTTCTTCCTGAGCTCATTCCTGTAACTTCCGTGTTTCCCAGGTGTTTCCCAGGGTTCCATCCTCACCCTCTACTTTTCTCATTCCACGCATGCATTCGTGCAGAGTTATCTCAGCCACCCCTAGGTTATTAACTACCCCCTAAGAAAAACAAACTCCACGTTTCTATCTCCAGCCTAGTCTCTGTCCTGGCCTCAGCTCCAGATATCCAGCCGCCTATTCCACATATCTCCACCTGCTTTATTGCAGACCAAGGATGCCTAGACCTTCGTGGATTGCAGTCCGGAAGCCAGGGGTCTCCCATTGGATGCAGAAACTGTTGTTGTGTGCATCGTGTATGGGGCAGAGTGATCATTTACTCATTAGCTCCATGCCTTGCAAGCTTACCTCTTATGCCTCAGAAGGCATTTGCCCTGCTGATGTCAAAGCAAAAGCTTACTAAGAGTATTATTTTAATGGAATGTTAAGAAAATAGAAATTAAGAGAAATGTATTCTGCAACATCCTTTGCCTGTTTCCAGGTTCTTTCATACAAAATTATGCTACTGGGACATAAGCCAAAGGAGAAATTGCTCATAGTCATGGTTGATTTGCTATTTCCTTATTCTGACTCTGCACTGCTATCTAGAACTAGTATACAATACTCAGTTTTGTTTTTCACATCAAATATTTAAGAAAATAAATATAATTTATTTCCAGTTATTTAGCTATGTATAGTTGATGTGTTTTCCTGCCTTTTTCTCATTTCTGAGATCACATTTGTTAAAATATGTTGTTTGATAAAGACAAATTGTTAGTTATATGTTCCAGTTTCATGATAAATTAATGTTCATTAATTTTACTATATAAAGTAATAATACTCTGAAAGAAATCAATTTTGGTCAGTAGTTATTTTTATATTATTATTCTTAACAATTATGATACTAATGATAACAGCGATAATAACAGGTAAATTATTTTCTTTAGTGAAACTTTTTCATAGTTTATGTTTAGAATGTTCATCTTAAAGTATCTATCTCTAATATATCAGAGAGCAAAAATACTATAGCATTCTTTATTTTTACTAGAGTTATGAATGAGTAATAAAGTTATATAAATTAAGCACCTGGCTCAATAATTTAAGTCCACATTTATGAGTTACAAGCCTAGGAGCTGCTTGCTCAATATTAAGTGATAATTATATGCATGGGTGCACCATTTAATTTGTAATAAAGTATGAGTGCTTTGCAATTTATATTAAGACAAAAATCCAATTAGAAGCTTTGCAAATTTAGTCATTCCATTATTTAATATATTAACTTGATCATATTAAAATCATCTCCCTAGTGTTAAATTTTTAAATGAATTTCTGCTATAATCTACTTTTGCTTATGAGCTAATATGCATACTATGCATGCTGGATACAATAATATTCAATGGATTCTCCCTTTTTGTTTCATTTTGTTTAATATAAAACATCATTTTCACTCTGCTCCATGTAAGACTTGCTGAAACTTGCCTATGAACACAGAAATTCTCCAAGATACTTTAATTTTTCATTTCCCACTTGAAGCAAAGCTCTAAACTGAAAACATTAGATAAGATAGTTTATGGTCTAATTTGTGATATAAAAATTTGAGTTGAGTTGAAATCTATTGCCTTTTGTTATACTAAACTTTTTATAGATAATTAATAGGGAGAAACACTTAAGTAGCTTCTTGGATAATTTGCCCCTAGGAATGTTCATTATGGGATTCGATTAGGTATAAAATAGGTGAGTTCATACCAAAATGGAAGCACTAATCTGTAAAATAAAATGCCTTGTGATAAATTTGACTGCATGATGTGATCCAGTTATATTCCTGAGTAATAGTTTTAGGGTGAAACCCTAATTACCTATCATACACAGAAGTCAGACATTTGAACAGTGCCCACCAGGCCTACTATGACCCACAGACATTCGCATTGACTACCAGGGAGACTGCCAGACACTTTTTTCCGCCTGTAGCTTGTGGGCCACAGAAATGCCAGTGGAGACAGAAATGCCCTGGGCTGCCATTGCAGCTTCTCTCTTTGGTTATCTAGCAGGAATAATCAGCTAAAATTAACGGTCTCCCATCTCCATTCCCAGTCTCATATTTCCCTATCAGTGCAATCTGAAGTTATCCACAGTGGAGAATTTCTAGATTGATACAGAGTTCAAACATTAAAAACAGAAAAAAAAATTATCAATGGAATTTTAAGGATGAAGACCAGGAGTATTGGTTTCCATGTGTATAGGTTAGGATTTTGTAGTCAATGTAAGCAACATGCTCTAAAAATGCTTTCTTGTTTTTCAACCACCTATTGCTGCAAATCTACATTCTCCTACCTAACCCAAATGAATATATCCTACGGTCACAAATAACTGATAGCCATCTCGAGGATCAACTGAAACTGTGGACCTCCCTGCTTCAACCAAATATTGAAATGTTTTCCAACAAAAAGCAGATACAACAGTCATTAAAAGATTAGTTAACTTTAAAATTAACAAACAGTTTTCATTTTTTGAAATTATAAAATACATAGTAGTTCAATTTTGACAAGCTAATGTACACTTTTAAGTATATCTGATGGAAGTGTCTTGAATGCAGCCTTATTTGATTACAGCTCAATTAATGCAGCCTTCCAACATGAAAAGTTTTCCTACTCCTGTCCTAAGTTATGGCTTCCTCTCTACTGGTGCTGAGTATCTTTCTTGATTTTCTAATAACTGTATTAAATGGTCCCTCTCACTCCAAGTGTATGATTTTGTAAATTCAAAGCTTTGCACGAGATTACTTCTTTAATCTCCCTACACTTCCCTCTGATATCTTTTCTGTGCGATATATTCAATGATCAAGGGTAAACTTTAATCCATGCCTCATCTGTGAAAGTTTTTGTAACTCTTTCAGAAGAATTACTAGCTTTTTCTTTGGTTTTCCTACAAAGAGCATAGTACTTACTTTACTATCTTTGGTTAGTTGCAAGTGTCTCTCTCCTTCGGTAGCATGTTTTCAGGGTAGAGGTCATGACTTGCTTGTCCTTATTGAACTTAATGTTTAAAAAAGCTTTAAAATATATGCTTTGAGAAAACAAATACTGAGAATCTTTCTGCCCAGTAATGTCAAGTGCCATTTGGAGAGCCACTAGAAATGAAAAAGTATGGTCAGACATTCTGTTCAATTTTCTAAAGAAATGCCACAATCAAAAGTGACAGGACATTTGAGAACCTTCCTAGAGCATCACATTTTGAAGCAGCAACTTTTGAATGCTGTTTTAGGACCCATATTTGCTCCTGATATTTTGTTGTTCAAAGACTATGCACAGCAGATTATAAAATATCAATAAATGGTCATTTCATTCATTGCATTCTTTTTTCTCTTAGAAAATAAGAGAAAGATATCTTTAGTCTTTAAAGATCATTAACCATTCAAGACTGCAAAAATAATGAGAAAGTGGTTTTTGTTCCACTTCTAAAATTCTCAAGACACAAAAAGAAGTTAATTCAAATTTCAGCTTACATTTCTAAAATGTAAGAAAGATGACAACTGAAAAATTCATGATAATAATAATAGTCATGTGAGGTCAATGCCACAGTGATAGCAATTCGAGTATTAATTCACACTCAGTGGGTATGTAAAAATATATTTATCATCAATTATCTTTTGTAAAACTTGTTTTTTAAAAATTGTTGGTGATCTCGGCATGCACTCTAATAAAACTTCGTTTTCATAAGTGGAATCTTTTTGGAAGAATATTAAGGAAAGAAGATCAAAATAAAGCAAATAAAATAAGCATTTCAATACAGATATAGCCCATCTCTTCATATGTAAAGGCCACTCTACTCTCAAATACAGCTTCATATCAATATGAAACAATGCAATCTGACTAGAACAGGTTAATAATTAAACAAATAGAAGCCACTTATTTTTCTATCTTCTCTAATTACAACTTTTTATACTAAAATTTAAACCTACAAAGCACATTCCAAATTAAAGTAAAAATCGGTTTTGAATTTTAAAAATTAACCCTAGCTACAAGTGTATAACAAAGATGGAGCAAAATGTATTATCCATCATTCTGAAGACTAATAACTTCCAAGAGGATAATCATTTCTGAAAAATTTTAACAAAAATAAAATTTCTGAAGTTAATTTATCATAAATTTTAATGTATTTAAAAAGACCTAATTAAATCTCATGTTCTGAACAGATAAAAATTAATTTTCATTTTAATTCTGTTAATTAAGGGTAGCTGCTCAAATACGGAGCTTGCAATGTAACATCATTCTGTTTTTCCAAGAATTATAAAATGTTCTATTTGTTGAGATATCTAGAGAAGAAATTGATACCTATTTGAAATAAAATATACTTATCTGCAATTCCTGGAACTGTGATTTTTTTTCAAAACTATTATGTGTAATTACATGTTTATCAATCTAGTTTTTCTTCTTGAAAACAAATACTGACTTTGAGAAATTTAAATAGACTATTACATCTAAATATTCCTATGGCATCTAAAATTTCACCATGAAGAAATATTCAAAAACAGCTTATAAAATAAATGCTTTCTGACAGCATTTCAAAAGTATAATATTATAGAAAAAAGTGATATTTGGCAGTTTAAAGACCCTTTAAGAGGAGTAAAGAACATGGGTAACAAATAGAAGCAGTACCAAATATGGTCAAAATTAATCACACTGTATCGATAACCATTTTAAATGTTAATGGTCTAAATACATCAACTGAAAGACAGAGTGTATCAGAGCAAATAAAAAATTAAGACCCAACTACATGTTTTCTATAAGAAAGCCACTTTAAATATACAGATACATATAAATTAAAAGTAAAGGTCTGGAGAAAGATGAATCATTTTAACACTAATCAAAATAAGTAGGAATAACTATGTTAATTTCAGACACAGCAGACTTCAGAGCATGGAAAGTTATCAGGAATATGGGTATTACATAATGATAAAATGAGTCAATACTTCAAAAAAAGTAACTGCCTTTAATGTTTATGCATCTAACACAAGAGTATCAAAATATATGAAGCAAAAAAAAAAAAAATACAAGGAAAAATAAAAGAGAGATAGCTGGAAAATCCCAAATACTTAGAGATTGAAAAACACACTCCTGAATAACATATAAGTCAAAGGAGAACTCTCAAGATACATTTTTAAGTATTTTGACCTAAATTAAAATAAAAATACAGCTTATAAAAACTTGTGGAATGCAATGAAAACAGTGCTTAGAAGGACAGTGAGAGTGTTGAATGCCCATGTTAGAAAAGAAGAAAGCGCTAAAATCAATCATCTCAAGATTTCATCTTAGGAAACTAGAAAAAGAAGAAGAAACTAAATCCAAAGTAATCAGAAAAAAAGAAATAATAAAAATTGTAGCAGAAATCAATGAAATTGAAATAGAGAAAATTAACAAAACCTAAACCTGGTTCTTTAAAGAGATAATGTTGACAAGTTAGGCTAACTAAGAACAAAAGAGAGAATATATAAATTGTTCTCAGAATTGAAAGGGGAACATCACTACAGATCCCACAGACACTAAAAGGATAATAATGGAATATTATGAACAGCTCTATGCCCACAAATGTAATAATCTAAATGGCATGGACCAATTCCTTAAAACACACATTCTGCCAAAACTCATATAAGAAGAAATTGACAATATGAATAGGTCTATATCTAATAAAGAAATTGATCCAATAATTAATAACCCACCAAAACCAAAAGCATCAGACCCAAACGGGTTCACTAGTGAACCCTACCTAATATTTAAAGAAGACATTATATAAATTTTCTACACTCTCTTCCAGAAGACAGAAGTAAAGGGAATACTTCCTAGTTCATTCTATCAGGCCAGCATTACCCTAACACAAAAAAACAGACAAAGACATTACAAGCAAAGAAAACTATAGATTAATATTTCTCATGAACATAGATGCAAAAAGCCTCAAGAAAATATTAGAAAATCAATCTAATAATGTATAAAGAGAATTATACACCATGGTCATATGAAGTTTATTCTAAGTATGCAAGGCTATCTCAACATTCAACAATCAATTAATATGATTGATCACATCAACAAGCTAAACAAGAAAAAAAATCACATGATTTATAACAACAGATGCAGAAAAATTACTTGACAAAATCCAACACCCATTTATGACAAAAACTCTCATTAAAATAGTAACAAGAGAACTTCCTCAACTTGATAAAGAACATCGACTAAAACCCTACAGTTAAGATCATACTTAGTGGTGAGAAACTCAAAGATTTCCCACTAACATCAGGAACAAGGCAAGGATATTCCCTTTTACCACTGTTTTCAATATTGTACCAAAAGTCCTAGTTAGTGTAATAAGGCAAGAAAAGGGAAATAAAAGTGTACAGATTAGGAAGAAAGAAATAAAACTGCTTTGTTCACAGATCACGTGACTGTTAATATAGAAAATCGTAAAGTGTCAACAACAACAAAAAATCTACTGGAACTAGTAAGTGATTATAGCAAGGTTTCAGGATACAAAGTTAATAAACAAAAGTCAATCATTTCCTATATACAAGCCATGAAATAGAGGTATTTGAAACTAAAAGCATATTACCACTTACACCATCATCCCACCACTTACACTAGCACCCCCAAAAAGGAAATACTCAGTTACAAATCTGGAAAATTATGTAGAAGATCTTTATGAGAACAACCACAAAATTTTAATGAAAGATACCAAGGAAGAACTAAGTAGATGGAAAGATATTCCAAGTTCATGGATAGGAAGACTCAATAATGTCAAGATGTCAGTTTTTCCCAACCTCATGTATAGATTCAAAGCAATCCCAATCAAAATTCCAGGAAGTTATTTCATGGATATTGGCAAACTGATTCTAAAGTTTATATAAAGAAGCAAAACAACAAGAACAGCCAACTCAATACTGAAGAAGAAAGTCAGAGGACTTACACTACCTGAGTTCAAGACTTTCTATAAAGCTACAGTAATCAAGACCATGTGAAATTGGTGAAAGAAAAAACAAACAGATCAATGGAACAAAATAGTCCAGAAATAAACTCACACAGATATGGTCAATTGATCTTTGACAAAAGAGCAAGGACAATGTAGTGCAGAACGGATAGTTTTTTCCATAAATGGTGCTGAAACAACTGAACATCCACTTGCAAAAGAAAAAAAAAATGAATCTAGACAGAAACTTTATACCCTTCACAAAAATTAACTCAAAAATGATCATAGGCCTAAATGTAAAACACAAAATTCTGAAACTACTGGAAAATAACATAAGAGAAAATGTAGGTGACCTTGGGAATAGCAATAACTTTTGAGATACAATACCAAAGGTACTATCCATGAAAGAAATCATTGATAAATTGTACTTCATTAAAATTAAAAACTCCTACTCTGTGGAAAACAATTTCATGAGAATGAGAAGACAAGCCACAGACTAACAGAAAATGTTTGCAAAAGACACATCTGACAAATGATTATTATTCAAAATATACAAAGAACTCTTAAACTTAACAATAAGAAAATGAACAACCTAATTTTAAAAATGGGCAAAAAAGATGAACAGAAACCTCACCAAAGTAGCTATACAAATGGCAAATAAGCATATAAAAATGTTGATCCTCATATGTCATTAGAGAATTGCAGATTGAAACAATAGTGACTGGGAGATCGAGGCGGGAGGATTGCTTGAGACCAGGAGTTTGAGATCAGCCTGAGCAAGAGAGAGACCTTGTCTCTACAAAAAATAGAAAAATTAGCCAGGTGCAGTGACGTGTGCCTGTACTCCCAGCTACTTGGGAGGCTGAAGCAGAGAATCTCTTGAGCCCAGGAGTTTGAGGTTGCTGTGAGCTAGGCTGACACCACTGCACTCTAGCTGGGGCAACAAAGTGAGACTCTATCTCATAAAAAATAAAATAAAATAATAACACCAAATTCTGGTGAGGATAGGGAGCAGCAGGAGCTCTCATTCATTGCTGGTGGGAAAGCAAAATGGTACAACTACTTGGGAAGGCAGTTTGGCAGCTTCTTAGAAAACTAAACATATTCTTACCATAAGATGCAACAGTCACACTCCTTTGTATTTACCCAAATGAACTGAAAACTTATGTCCACACAAAAACCTGCACGTGCATATTTTTAGCAGCTTTAGTCATAATTGTCAAAACTTGGAAGCAACCAAGATGTTCCTCAGCAGTGAATGACAAATAAACTTTGCCACATCCAAACTATGAAATATTATTCTGTGCTAAAAAGAAATGAGTTATCAAGCCATGAAAAGACATAGATGAAACTCAAATGCATATTACTAAGTAAAAGAATCCAATCTAAAAAGGCTACATAATGTATGATTTCAACAATGTGACATTCTGAAAAGGTCAAAATTATGGTGACAATAAAAAGATTAGTGATTGTCTGGGTGAGAGGGAGGGATGAATAGGGAAAGCACAGAGGATTTTTATGGCAGTGAGGCTATTCTGTATAATACTGAAATGGTGGGTACATGTCGTTATACATTTTTCCAAACCCACACAACATACAACACCAAGCGTGAACCCTAATATATGCTATTGACTTTGAGTGGTAACAGTGTGTCAGTGTAGATTAATTGATTGTACCAAATGTACCACTGTGATGTGGTATACCAGTAGTAGGGGGACTGTGCATTTATGAGGACAGGAAGTATATCGAATTCTCTGTGCTTGACACTTATTTTTCCATGAAAATAAAACTTCTCTACAAAAAGTTACTGACTTTAAAAAATCTTTAAGTAATGTCTGTTATTCTCCGTAGACTAGAACTTAAGAATTGGAGGTGTTATTCAACCAACTGCAGCAAAACTGAAAATAATGGCTTCAGTAAAATTATACAAACCTACTACTTATCGTATAACGTATGAACATTTTTAAATTCCTATTTCTTTTCCTCTAAATAGTTTTCAGACTTTGTTATTTATGGATAATGGACAACTGTAAAACTGCTTTCTAGATTTGCATATCTCAAACTTATTTGATGCCAAAATAATTTTAAAATTATGATATATTGATAGAACCCCAAAGGAACTCACTAATCTATGAATGTTTGAACATTAAACATTAAAAATATCGCCATTGTGTACCACAGGTATAAAACCAGAGGATGCAACCTGAGCAGATGGTCAACATCAATCTTCCAGTGCCCAGGTACTGGTGAACGCTGCCTCTGCTTCAGCACACTGATTAAATGGCCCGTGTTTAGAGCTTTCTCTTTTTACTTCCTTAGGAATTTTCCTATCTAAGAAAATTCTCGGGAATTTTTCTTAAAGTTATATTTTCTTAAATTTATATTCTGACATAGCAATAAAAACCAATCTATAAATATTCTAAACTATTTCTTACATTTTAAAAAATACACTGAAAAGGAAAGGTATTGATAATATTCATGCATAGAATACCTATTAATATCTTGAATAACACCAGCGTTCTTTAGAACAGGATTTGGAAAATTCTGTATTAGATGGTTAAGCCCCTTTGGAATAAAAGAGAAATGTTCTATTGACAAGCTCTAAGTGAACCAACAGTATTTTCTTTCATCCTGGCTAACACTGACAATAATGTCAACAGTGAAGTTTGCTCAGCCATGGTGTCATTTCTTCTCTTCTCCTAAGAAATACTGCTAGAAATAGTACATAGTATATTCCTTCAAAAGTTAACGTGTTCTTTCTTTCTGTGTGTGTGTGTATATGTATATATATATGCATGTGTGCATGCATGTTATGATTGGTGGAAATTATCAAACCTGATCTTGAAGATAGAGAATCTTCAGGAAAAGATGAATATTAAATTCACAATTCAGTTCTTCATTTGTGTTATAGTTTGATAGATGGAGCTCTTGGACATGATCAAACAATGACTTCTCCCTCCCTTTACCCTATCATATTTTCCACTTAAAAAATGGGCCAAAAACTCTTTTATATCTCTACCTTACAGCAGGTATCATGTTTATTTTCATCTGTGTGCTATGTAGAATTTGATTAAAATGTTCAAATAGTGACAGTTTAAAAGCACAAGATTCCATAACTGTTAGTTTTAGAATGTGTGGATGACAGTCCCGGGAGGCCAAATGGAACAACGAAGAGCACTGTGACCACAGATCATTCATAGAGTCAGATTATTGCATGATGCAAGTTTATCAAAAATTTCCAGGTTTCATATATTCATAACCTCTAAGGCAGTGGTCCCCAACCTTTTTGGCACCAGGGACCGATTTCATGGGAGACCATTTTTCCACGGAAGCAGGGGCGTGAGGGGTGGCAGCAGAGCTCTAAAGCCTGGTCCCTAACAGGCCACGCAGCCCCAGGGGTTGGGGACTGCAGCTCTAATGAATTGATTTTCCTTACACAAAGTTTCAGTTACTGGAAGATAAGAACTATAAATGTGAATTTTCCATAATATAATAAGCAAATTTCAATACTCATTGTACCTTATGGTTTTGATACAAATGTGTGCTGCTGATGCAAACAAAAGTTTATGTAAAATTTACCTGTTGACAAAAAAAAAATGATGCAAATTTATACTGTGGATACAAAAGAAATCAATCTAGTGTAATAGAAATTATTTTTAAAAGCAGAACACTGACTTAGAAATTTGCTTGATTTTCATTTTTTTCATTGCAGATATTAGGTTCTGTCTTTTCTTTTTAGAGACAGAGTCTCACTGCTGCCCAGGCTGAAGTGCAGTGGTGTGATCATGGTCACTGTAACTTTGAACTCCTGGGCTCAAACAATCCTCCTGCTTGAGATTATAAGTCCCACCACCATGCCCACCTAATTTTTTTTTTAGAGACAGGGTCTTGCTATGTTGCCCAGGCTGGTCTCAACTCTTGGTGTCAAGCTATTCTTCTACCTTGGCCTCCCAAAGAGCTGCGATTATAGGCATGAGCCACCACACCCAACCAAATTCAGTTTTTTCTATGCTTTAGTCATGTATTATTGGGTATCTAATGGTTTAGTCATATATTATTGGATACCTAAAGATATCATAACTTAACAATCCAATCCTGCAACAAATATCGGTTTGCTGAAGAAAATCACAAGGTAGAGAATAAGAGTATAACTGTGATAAAAATTCCTACTGCACCACTTCAGTGGAAACACAGGGAAGAAGGTAACAAAGTGAAAGCATGAATGACACACTTGGGAGACAATCAGATACTTGCTTTGCCATCTTTTGTATGAATCATCTCTTTTCTTGAAATAAAAATGTTACACTGTATTTTGTACTTCCAAAGTTAAAATAATTGAATGCTGTCAATCTAAGAATAAAAAGGCAATAGCTGTGATAGCCCATGTTTCAGAAGGTATCACAGTATCCTAATTCCTGGAAGAAGCTCAAAGTGGTATTATCCACATGTTTATTTTGAATATTATAAGTTCTTCTCTTGAGTGGAAAGTACAGGGTGTGGAACTTGCAATTTCCATCATGCAACTTATCTTGGGAAGGCTATATTCAGTTAGTATATCTCATTTTTCACACAATTTTCTGACCCTGTAGAGCAATTAAGGAAGACCTCGTCTTGGCTGCTTTGCTAAATGTTCTTAGTGCCATCTGCTGCATGCTTCCGGCTACTGTAGGGGGAACTACTCTAGTTAACAGGAGTTTATGAAACTGGAAAGAGTTGACATCATATTTTTCAATCTGTAGTCCATGTGTGGAAAGGACACACACTATTAAAGCATTCTGACACAGGAAATACTTTGGAAACTATCTTAGAAGTAGTTAATAATAATGATTAGATTTGTGATTCTTACACTAAAATTGTGTCTTTAATGTACTCTGTTTTCTCTATTGAAAAGGTCTATGCGTAATAATTTTATCTAAGTGATTTAGCATTAGCTATAGTTCTCCTAAACCAAAACTATTATTATTTTTCAGCCTGCTCCTTAGATAAAGAATCCATTACATTTGGAAGCAGCAAAAATAATTTAATGGCACTAATAGAATTTATTGGGGGATATTAATATTGTTTTTTAATTAAAGGGCTTTTTATTTAAAAGAGCTAAACAATAAATAGGACAGATATATAAAGACATAAAAAAACAGGTAAGCCCATTATTCTGAAGAGCATTTCCAAAGATATATGTTGATAGGTAACTACTATTTAAGTGGAGAGAAAAGGCTGTTCGTGATTAGATTATTTTGGATAAGGAAACTTATCCAAGAAAGCGACCCTAACACGCCTTAACCAATAACACCACCTAGAGACACGGTCAGTAACTCTTTGAAAACTGAGATCATATGATGACGTTCCTTTTATTACTTCCTTACTTAATTTTTCTTTTCCTGATAAAATATTCATTACTGTAAAACCTGGTGTGTGTTAGGCTGACTGCCAGTCAGGACTAAGCTCTTGCGTCTATTCTGGTTCTAATCTCTCCCCTTATTCTCATTCTGAGGGTTCTAAATTTCCTTAAGATTCAAATAAGTATGTGACCTCAAGCGACTCCATTGGTCAATGGATGCTGTTCCAGTTCTCACATCACCTGGTGTATGTTCTTTGGATAGCTTGCAAGGGGCTTGATAATTTCAACTAGATTTTCTCACTTGCTGTGATAAGCATGATGAAACATGCTATGTTGAGATAATTACATAGTTTCATCCTTATTAGTCTGGTTTATTACTAATATGTGTGGATATAAAATGCTCAGAGGATTGCCTCTGAGTTTATTTCTTAAACTGTCTACTAGCAACAGTTACTTTGTAACAATCCCTTGAGCTAGTTTTTCTTTTTGTTCTGGAGAATCATACCTTTCTTTTACCCTATCTAAAGACCATTCTTATCTGGCAGACAATTAAAATACTCAAGAATCTGATTCCCTGTAGTGTTTTAAGACCACAGCTTTCTAAAAAGTACACAAGCCATTTCCTCAACATTAGAAATGAAGCAGACTATGTGGTAATGCAAAGGGTGTTTAATTATGTATAAAACAAATTATAGTTGCAAAATGATAAAGAAATTAGCAGCATCAGAGTAGAATACTGCAAGGACAAAGTGATCAAAAGTACTGTAAGCTAATAACAAATATATTGCAAAAATATTTAGATTGGTGGAACTCTTGAAAGAAAAGTATTAGTCATTATTTCTAAAAGCCAGTTGATTAGAGCTGATCAAAATCTTTGGTACCAACCAACACCACTTATACAGGAAAAATTGCTTCTGAGAGAGCCTTTTTTTAGGGTTTTATCAAGTATAAAATGTCTAATATCTATCAACAGAAAAATGAAAAGGCACTCCTAAGGCCTTCTTGGATTCATGCTTTGTTCAGTGCCTAAAATTTAAACTTTAATTCTGTCCCACAAGAGCACACACTCAGCTACACCCTGAGAATTTGCAGGAATGAGTCTTTAGCCCTCAGGAGACAAGTGGGTAACCTGTGATCCCCTAGCAGGGTAGACAATATCTGCTCACTAAAAGATGTTCAAACACTCACATGTTGTGAGTGTGAGCATCTGCCTATTTTTTTTCATATTTCTATTACAGTGAGTATTACTTTAGGATAGCATAATTGTTTCAATTTTCTTTACAATTCATTTTTCTGATTGTAATATTCACTTTTTTTGTTGAATAAATGAGATCAGATTAATTTTTATAGAATAAGAAGTAGTATAGTACAGGAAAACATTTCCTATTTTGTTACATTATATATAATCCAACATAACCACTTAAAGTTTAGTATTAAAAAGGCACCTATTACCAGCCTTTCAATATGACTAATTTATGTGTCTACAAACATAAAGAATGCTTCCAGCATAGTTTGGCTATGTTGGTTTATAGGAATGCTACTGATTTCTGTACATTTATTTTTTTAAAAGGCTTATTGGCCTTTTTGACTCCTTTTTGGGCAAGTGTCTATGCATGTACTTCACCCATTTTTTTCTGTTAGATTTTCTCTCTTTTTATTGAATTGTAGGCGTTCATCGTATGTTATGGATATCAGTCCTTTCTCTGTTAGCAAACATCTTCTCCCACTCTGTGGCTTATCTTGTAATATTTTTTTTTTGAGACAGAGTCTTGCCTGTCACTGAAGCTAGAGTGCAGTGGCATCATCGTAGCTCAGTGCAATCTCAGACTCCTGGGCTCAAGTGATCCTCCTGCTTTGTCCTCCCAAGTAGCTGGGACTAAAGGTGTGCCCCACCATGCTCAGCTAATTTTTCTATTGTTTGTAGAGATGGGGTCTTAGCTCTTGCTCAGCCTGGTCTTGAACTCCTGGCTCAAATGATCCTCTTGCCTCAGCCTCCTAGGGTGTTAGGATTACAGGTGTGAGCCACTGTGCCCAGCCTTTAATAATTTTTATAGTACTTTATAATGAACAAAATTTTTACTTCTAACATAGCCATATTTATTGATGTCTTCCTCTGTGGTTAGTACCTTTTTGTCTTATTTGAGAAATATTTTCCTTTCCAGATGCCATGAATGTATTATCCAGACTTACTTCCAAAGCTTTATCATTTTGCCTGTTTCATTAGGTGCCTCATTCACCTATAAAATTGTGTGAGGTAGGGCTCCATTTTTATATTTTTCCACACAGATACTCAATTATTATAGTGCCATTTATTTTTAAAATGTCCTTTTCTATTGTTCTCCACTGTTTAAATCAGTGTTCACGGATGCATGACTGTTTCTACCTCTTCTATTCCATTGGGCTGTCTTAATTATTCTATATGTGTTAATGTTACTAAATATTTATATCTGGTAAAGATATATGCTAACTTGTCATATATTACAAGCTAACATATGTATCATTGCTTTTTATTCCTTTATGCATTTTCCATGTGGAGTCATTTGTATTCTTATTAGGTAAATCCTTTAGAATTTCTTTTTAGTATAATTTTAAGGATGGCAAGCACTCTAAATTTTTTGTTTATATAAAGATGTCTTTATTTTATCTTCATTTTGGAAGATTATTTCACTAGCTATCTTAAAACTTTGAAGATATTATTCTACTAACTCCTAACATCCTTGGTTGCTGTTATAAAGTTGGTTGTCAGTCAAGTTCTGTTCCCTTGGAGGCAGTCCACCTTTATTTTTCCACTGTGTTTAAGATTTTCTTTGCTTTAGGTATTCTGCATTTCCACTATCATGCATATACATGTTTCTTTTATTTTTTTTATTTCAGGAAATTAGGGGGGGACAAACATTTTGGCTACATGTTATGACTTTGCCACATCTCAACCATGATTGAGATGTGCCCTTCTCCCCCACAATGCTCATCACGTCCATTAGTTGTGAGTTTACCCACCCCAAGCCCCAACCCCAAAGAATGTTAATGTGTGAGCACTTTA
This sequence comes from Lepilemur ruficaudatus, assembly GCA_963574885.1. NCBI lineage: Eukaryota > Metazoa > Chordata > Mammalia > Primates > Lepilemuridae > Lepilemur > Lepilemur ruficaudatus. The sequence goes on along the minus strand of CAUYRT010074004.1, from coordinate 86 downwards.
GTGTTTATCAGTCAGTGCCCGGTTTTTGGGGAGTAGATGTGGTGCCTATTCTTACATTGTTGTGTTACCACACATCGGAGGATGCG
>CAUYRT010074002.1:0-130623 GCA_963574885.1 Lepilemur ruficaudatus | reverse complement strand
TGACAGAGTAGATTTTTGAATGTAACAAGATAAGTCAACTTGAGTGGTAATATATTTTGGGAAATCAGTTCACTACAAAGTGTGACTGTAAACATTGTACTGTAAATGCTTTGTAGTTTTCCCCCAATTAAAAAAAAAAAGGAAAAAAAATAAAAAGCCTGGCTTTTGTATATTAACTGGATATGATACTTGAGTCTTAATGCTCTCCTTTGTAATGTTAGCAATTATTATCATTTTTCTTTCAAATTTGAATAAGGTACCATAACTAAATTGCCTGAGACCAAATCTCAAAATAGTCTTTCAAAAATCACAGCTATATATAACTCTGAACATGCAAAGAGAAGACTGGAAAACAAATTCCCCAACAATGAAAAATTGTTTTGATTTGATTTTTGACATTGCTGGTTGTTGTCATAGTGTTCTGGTCTTTGAAAAAAAACACATAATTTTTTCATTTTTTTGGTCTTAGAAGGAATTCCTTGAGAAACAGCTGTTATCATCTGAATATATTACATATAATGCTAATATGACCTTGCTTGTGTATAACACTTTACACTTCTTAGGCATTTTTCTTTATTTAATTTGATCTACACAGGTTAAGCATTATTTCCCCCTCTAACAAATTCAGAAATGGATATATCCATTAAGTAGCAAAGAAATTTCCAAATCAGGAAACAGCTTAGATATTTGTTAGACTGTCTTAATGTCAGTCTCTGGCTTTAACCATGTGTTTCAGGATAGTGAGACAAAGGCTGTGGTTGGATAGTATTTTGGGGAGAGATTCCCTAGTGTGTAGGACCTTTCTGAATTTAGAACAATGGATGCACCTCTGAAGAATGGATTAGTCCAGGAAAGCTAAGCTAAATCACTGTGAAACAGAGCAGGTCTTCACTAAAATGGCTCTCTGAGAATTGGAGGCAGTGCAGCAGGATTAAGAGAGGTCTTTTGATGCATAGAAAGCAGGTGGAGGAGATGTAGAGCAAAGAAAATGGCATGGTAAGTCAGTCAACAGCTGGCAAGCAGGATATAGAGGAGAGCAAATGTTTCCTGAAAACTGAAAACTGATAGCTAAAGTGGAAAAAAATGGGAAAAAAAATCAAACCAAATCAAAATAAAAAGAACTCTGGAATCTTATCAGTTGGAAAACCCCAAAGTCATGCTGAATGGAAAGTTACAATTCCACCTTTAAAATATTTGAAACAAGTTGAAAACTAATCAAAGCTGCATCAAAGTGCAGATGTAGCTTCACAGCAGATTAGATTCATTCAGCCACTGCGTTGACAATCTGATCAAAGAAAGGTCATGCACTTCAGGTCTCTACTGTTCTTTTACATATTGTCTTTAGCACACAGTTACAAACAATGAGACAAAGAAGAGGAATGAAAAATGTGACTCATACTTAAGATAAAAAAGAGTCAATAGAAGCAGGACCAGAGACGGCTCAGATGTGAGAATTATCAAAATATGACTTTAAAATAAATATGATAATTATGTTAACAGATATAGTGCGGGAGAAAGATAACAAGAGTGAAGAGTTAAGTAATTTCCTATTCCCTAACACATTCATGAAAAATAATAAAATAAAAACATTAGAAATGAAAAACCCAATATCAGACATGAAAAGCTCATTTGGTGGGCTAAAGAGCAGACAGGACACAAAGGAGAAAATACCAGTGAATCTAAAGGCTAGTCAATTGAAATTAACTAAACTAAAGCACAAAAAGAAAAAAATTAAATTTGTAAAAATTTTATATATAAAATCTGTGGGACAAAATAAAATAGGTTGGTATATATGCACTGGGAATTCCAGATGGAGAGTAAAAAAATAATAGGTTACAGATAATATTTGAAAAGATAGTATCTGAGAAGTTTCCAAATTGAAAGATACCAACCCAAAAATACAAGCAGCAGAGGTAACCAAGCACAATCAATACAAGGGAAAGCATAACCAGGAAAAGCTTAGTTAAACTGAAAAAAAAAAGAAAAAAAAAGTAAGATACAGAAAAAGTCTTAAAAGCAGCCGAAAAGGAAAAAGAACAGCTCAAATAATTAGAATGACAGCTAAATTATCACAAAAAACAATTGTTATTAGAAGAAAATTGAATGGTATGTTTAAAAAGCTGAAAAATAAGAAAAGACTTTCAGCCTAAATTTTTTTCTGGTGAAAATATCTTCCATATAAACATAAACTAAATTTTAAGACAGGAAAACACTACAGTTGACCCTTGAACAACAAGGGTTTGAACTGCATGGGTCCATTTACACACAGATTTTTTTTTTTCAATAAGTACATTGAAAAAAATTTTGGAGATTTGTGAAAATTTGAAGAAACTTACAGATGAACCACACATTATAGAAATAATGAAAAAATAAGAAAAATATATGTCATGAATGCATAAAATATATGCAAATACTAGTCTGTTTTATCATTGACTACCATAAAATACAACTTCATCAAAACTTATACACATAAAACAAAAAATTATAGACCATACTTGGCACCATTTGCAGTCAAGAGAAATGTAAAGATGCAGTATTAATTCAAAACTGCATGGAATTAACTATAATACATAGTATACTGCTGTAATAATTCCATAACTACCTCCCGTTGCTATTGCAGTGAGCTCAAGTGTTGGGAGAATCCCCCCAAAACTAATCATATACACGTGATCAATTAGTCTCTCCAGTAAATTGCATATCCCAGTAAAAAGTGAGCTTTCATGTATTTTTCATCATGTTCAGTACACCACAGTAAACTTTGAGTAACACCATAGAATCTCATACAAAGTGTCATTTAGTGACACTGGATGTGCTCCCAAGAAACAGAGAAAAGTCGGGACGTTGCAAGAAAAAGTTGAATTGCTTGGTATGTACCATAGATTGAGATTTGCCGCTGTAGTTGCCCGTCATTTCAAGACAAATGAATCTAGCATAAGGACCACTGCAAAAAAGGAAAAGAAAATTTGTGAAGTCATCACTGCTACTATGCTAGTAGGCATGAAAACCTCATAGTTTTTGCAAACTACCTTTTTCCTCACATTAAAAATGCAAATTTTGTGTTGGCACAGGATTGCTATAGAAAAGGTGTGATTATAGACTTTAATATGATTTGAGGAAAAGTGAAGCCATTAAATGACAACTTAAAGCTAAAGGAAGGTGGAAGATCTGAACCTGGAAAGTTTAATGTCAGAAAAGGATGGTTTGATAATTTAAGAAAGAGGTTCTGCTTAAAAAATTGTCAAGATAACAAGAGAAACAGCTTTTACTGACCAAGAGGCAACAGACATCTTTAAGAAAATCATTAAGAAGTAAGGATATCTGCTGAACAGATTTTTTATGCAGACAAACTGCCCAATCTGGGAGGAAAAAAAACCGCAAAGGACATTTATTAGCAAGGAAGAGAAGCAAGCACCAGAATTTAAGGCAGAAATGAACAGGCTAACTCTACTCTTTTGTGTAAGTGCAGTTGGGTTTATGATGAGGACTGCCCTTATCTACAAAGCTGCTAATCCCCAACCCTTGAAGAGAAAAATAAACACCAGCTGTCAGTCTTTTGGTTGCACAAGAAGAAGGCCTAGAGAATGCAATGTGTTTGATTTTTGTATTGATTTCATCAATGCTTTGTCCCTGAAGCCAGGAAGTACCTTGGCCAATAAGGGATTGCCTTTTAAAGTTCTTGTACTATTAGACAATGCTTCTGGTCACCCGGAACCCCATGAGTTCAACACTGCCAGGCATCAAAGTGGCCTGCTTACCTCCAAACATAATATCTCTAATTTATCCTCTAGGTTATAACAAGAACATTTAAGGCTCATTACACATGGTACTCTATGGAAGGGATTGTCAACACTATGGTGTCTGTATGCTGTCTCTCCCGAACAGAGAGAACATCATGAAAGCCTGGAAGGGTTACACCATTGAACATGCCATTGTTGTTATAGAAAAAGCCGTGAAACCCATTAAACTCCAAACAATAAATCCCTGCTGGAGAAAACTGTGTTCGAATGTTGTGCCTGCCTTCACCAGACTTGAGACAGAGCCAATTCAGGAAATCATGAAAGAGATTGTGGATGTGGCAAAAGAGGTGGTGGCGGGGGTGAAGGGTTTCATCATGTGGATTTTGGGGAAATTCAGGCGCTAATAGATACTGCGTCAGAGGAATTAACAGAGTACGACGTGATGGAGATGAGTACTTCAGAGCCAGGGCCAGGCAATGAGGAAGAAGATGTAGAAGACACAGTGCCAGGAAACAAACGGACATTGGACAATCGGGCAGAGGGTTCTGACGAGTCAAGGCTGCCTTTGATTTACTTTACAACATGGGCCCTCCGATGACACAGGCCCTGAAAATGAAGCAAATGGTAGAAGAAGGATTGGTAACGTATAGAAGCATTTTCACAGAAATGAAAAAGCAAAAATGTCAGACAGAAATTATGAAATATTTCTGCAAAGTTATATTGGGTGTGCTGGCCTCTCCTGCCTTCTTCTCCACCTCCTCCACATCTTCTGCCTCTGCCACCTCTAAGACAGCAATACTAACCCCTTCCCTTCCTCCTCTTCCTTGGCATACTCGACGTGAAGATGACAAGGAAGAGGACCTTTATGATCATCCACTTCCATGTAATGAATAGTAAATATATTTTCTCTTCCTTATGATTTTCTCAATAACATTTTCTTTTCCCTAGCTTATTTTATAATAAGAATACAGTATTGAATACATATAACATACAAAATGTGTATTATTTAACTATTTATGTTATTGGTAAAGCTTCCTGTCAATAGTAGGCTATTAGTGTTAAGATTTGTGAAGTCAAAAGTTACACATGGATTTTTGACTGTGTGAGAATCAGGGCCTCCACCCCCCATGATGTTTATGGGTCAACTGCAATATAGTCCATGCCCAGAAAATTATACTACATGAAAAATATTTCACACATGTGTGCATGTATACATATATATATGTATATGTGTGTCTATACATTTATATACACACACATAGCTTGTGAAGGACTTCTATCCAAAACACATAAAGCTTCCAACAAATCACCAGTAGAAAGGAAATGAAACAGTTAAATAGGCAACAGCTTTGAATTGATACCTTGCAAAAGAAGATATGAGTGGTCAATAGGTCATTCAGATTTGTTCAGTGTCAGTCATCAGGCAAAATTAAATTAAAACTAAAGTGAGATACTATTTTATACCTGCTAGAAAGCTTCAAATTACAAAGTGTAATAAATTGTCTGACTTGCTTTTGATGTTTGCTGATAGCTTTCAAGTCTCATCACCCCCGCTCCAGGTCCTGCACCTGGGCAAGCTGATAAGAAAGTCTGGTGATACCTTTTCTGACACTGTTTGGAAGTTCAATCCATGCAAGTCCTGACCTATATGTAGGAATCCTCAATCCAGCTCCACGCCTGTTAAACATCAAACCTCAATCCTGTCACCCTTCCCTGCTTTCTTGAGCCATTTTTGGATCTGATTGGGAGCCTGTGTGCTCTTCTCAGGAAGGTTCATTATCTCAGTGATAAACTTTTACACACTCAGTTGAGTGTGATATCATCAGTCTTAACATCTGAACTAAATTGGATGTCGGGGCAGGGTCGGGGGGTCCATCTCGCATCTCCAGTTTGTAACACAAACAATACCAAATGTTGTCAAGCATGTGCACCAACTGGAACTCTTATATTCCTGCTGGCTGTGTGACAAGGGATGAACAGTATGGCATTATAAAAATGTTGGCAATTTTTTATAAAGTCATATAAACAGCTGCCTTTCTCAGCACGGTCCCTCCTAGATATTTTCCCAAGAGAAATGAAAATAGTTGCCCAAAAAGACTTATTCGAGAATGGTCATGGTAACCTACTCATCACAGCCTCAAACTAGAAAGAGCTCAAATGTCCATCGATAATATAATAGTTGAACAAACTGTGATATGTTCATAGAATTGAGTACTGATAAAAGGAGTAAAGATACACACAAACACATGGATGGGTATCAAAAATGCTATTTAAAGAACAAGAAACCGGACACAGAAAAATACGCATTGTGCAATTCTATTTGTTTGAAGACCAAGAATAGACAGTGCAGAAATCAGAAAGTGGTTGCCTCTTCAGGGAGGCAGGCAGCTGAAATTGCCTGGAAACAGTCCAAGAGAATTTCTGGGATGGTGGAAATTTCTGTATCTTGTTTCCTTTGAGGTTCCCTGAGTGTATGAAATTTCAAAACACATTCATCTAAATATTTAACATCTGTAATGTTTGGTATATATAAATTATACCTCAATTTAAAACAGTGAAAAAATGGCAAACATAATATATAGTGGGATCATTAATCTATTCAGTTTGCTGACAGCTACGCCTTCATGTAGCACATGTGCCATTGATTGCTTCAAAGTCATCTCATAGCAGAGGACATAATGCTCTGAGGTAGGAATTTAAAGAGCCGTTGACATATGAAGATAGTGGGCTCAGAAATGCAAATAACTTGCTCAGTTTATGCAGCTAAGTGGCATAGCTGGAAAGAGAACTCTACTCTTTTGACTTCAATCTCAAGAGGCTCCCTCTTGTGGGAAGTGCACCGTGTGATATTTCTGGATGTGTCTGTATCTTTGCGTAGCTTTGAGAGTTGATGAGTGAAGGGGGCGAGTTCTGTCCACAGAAGATTGAACTGCATGAGTGCTCTCAATGTAACGGACACGACCTGGGATTTATGATGTTGAAAGCTGGAGAGTTTCTGGCAGTCTCTTCACTAACTAGTCAGCAAGCGTCAGCACCAAAAAGCTAATGGAGTCTTAGTGTATTGGGTAATGATTTATATGACAAGTTCCTCAAATGTTAAAAATGCTGGCAATTTACATCTATGAGGCCACGTGTGGAGAGCTTCTCTCTCCTGCAATGGGATGCTGATAAAATACTTTTAATTATATTATGTAGTCATCCCAAAGAAAATAGATAGCTTTCAGCTGCCGAGTTTCCTTTCAATGACCTGATTAAAATGCATCAAGGGGGATAGGACCCAGCTGTTCTTGCCATTAACGGATAAGCTATATCTAGTAATCTTTAATGATGGCTGAAATTTTAGGAAAATTCAAATAACAGGAAAAGAGCAGTGTCTTAATAGCAAAATATAAACAGCACCTCCTGTAAGCTGCATCTTTTGAGGATTCATTTTTTTACTTTTAATTTTCACATGTATTTTCCCTGCAGCTTGACAGCCACTCTGTGCTACCTCTGCTTATTCACTGTGGGGAAAACAGATTACATCAGTGATGGTAGGCATGCTTTTTGAATTAATTCTGTAATGAGTGTTGATTTAAAACAGAATTGTTAAATAAGATAAATTTTGTCTTTGATGCCTCACATGTCTTGTTCATAGAATACTTATTCTTATTTTGAGTTTCTAAATAAAATTAATTCTTACTCAAAATTTGTGATAATAGCTGTTATCCTTGTCACCAGTCTCTCTACACTTCTGTCCATCCTTTGAATACTGTCACATTGATATTTTCAGGACATGCATGTCACTGTGCCCCCCCCTCTGCCCAAACACCTTCAATGGGTCCCAGTCCTCCAGGATAATTCATAGAAGCATAGAATTCTGAAAAATGAGAATGGAAAATAGTGTTTAAATAGGCCATAAGTCAGCAAACCTTTTCTATAAAGAAACAGAAAGTAAAGATTTCGGGCTTCGCAGGACATACACTTTCTGTTGCAGTGCAAAGGCATCCACAGACAACATGTAAATAAATAGGCATGGCTGTGTCCCAATAAAACTTATTTACAAAAACAGGCAATAGTTCAGATTACACTGACATGCGTTGGTGATCCCTGAATTAGTAGAATAAAATTATAGTCTGGTATAGAGCTGAGGTTTTAAGATTTGGGAATATGATTGTCAAAGTTCCTAAGTTGCCAAAAGAAAATATATAGCTTGTGTACACAATGTAAAAGTATTCAAAGGATCACATATGGTAGGCTATAGCTTCCTTTTATGCTAGTAATCAAATTTCATTACTCTGGATAGAGCCAAATATATGTACAAACATAACAAATACATGTGCAAAATATAAGCAATAATGATATATTGTCTATTTTACAAAAAAAAAAAGTTTTAAGGGCATCCCAGATCATCTCATAATTTATGAATCCAGTATCAGAATACTTGATATACTTCATTGATAGGCTATATCATTCTTACATTAAAAAGAGTAAAAGGATTAATTGTGTGATCAGAACTTTCTCTTTGGACAGAGCAATCTGATCTGACAGATCATAACATATTGTAATGATCTTGTTCTATGCTCACCTTTTAGGATAGCAGTGCATTTTAAATAAAAATATGAAACACCAGAGATAACTTCAAGTTATCTAACTGGATATTCCACGGTTATTTTTGACCCAACATGTGTAAACCATAATTTTTCTCTCCGCAAACTTTTTCTTCTCCTGTGTTTCCTATTCATCTGATATAAAGATACTGAACCAGGACAAGCACGGTGGCTCACACCTGTGATTCCAGTACTTTAGAAGGCCGAGGCAAGAGTATCACTTGTGGCCAGGAATTCAAGACCAGCCTGGGCAAAATAGTGAGAACCTGTCTCTATAAAAAAACTTTTTAAAAAGATATTTATTGAACCAATATATGAAAAAGGGCAAGAATTGACATTAGAGGGCTGCTTCCATCTTTTTTTCTTTTTTTCTTTTATCCCAAGAAAAGGTGGTGATCTCTCTGGCAGTGTTTGTAATAGTCTTTTGCCAAGCACAAGGAGACAAAATTACTTCTTTCTTCCTTACAAAAACAAGCAATAGAATTTTAATAAGAACAAAGTAAGAACAAGTATGAATGATTCCACTCCTCTTTTTTCCATTAGAAATGCACAATTCCCCTTCATCCTAAGAGACCCGTGACCCCAGAGAGGAGGGTTTTCTTGCAGAGATAACTAATGGCTTGCTCAAGGGACTAAGCTATTAATAGTATAAAAGACATTTTCAAAGTTAACCCAACAATCCACCTCTTGCATGTTCTTTTGTAATGTGATCTTTTCTCTCCTCCCATCGAGAGGTGGAGTCTTCCCTTCCCTTGCATCTATCTGGTTCTGTGACTTACTTTGACCAATGGACTGCAACAGAAGGGGTACTTTGTGACTTGCAGGCCTATGCCTTAAGGAACCTTGCAGCTTCCATTGTCACCCCCTTGGAGCCTTGTGCCATCATGTTAAGCATTGAATTGCCTTGTTGGAGAGACCATGTGGAAAAAGAAGCTCCCAGTTATTCTAGCCATCCCAGCTGAAGTATCACATTATTAAGGCCATTTTGGATCATCTCACCCCACTTGAACCTTCAGGTAACTGCAACAGCAAGAGTAACCTCAGGTGAGATCAGCAGAAGACCTATCCAACTGAGCCCATTCCACATTGCAGCATCATGAACAAATAAATGGCTGTGGTTTAAAGTCTGGTGTGATTTGACATGTAGTAGAGTTAATAAAAGCAGCTTAATTCTTTGTATTTGCTCTGCCTAAGAGTGGATGAAAGAATACATGTAATTTCAAGGCACTAAGAAGGCAGTGAGTTGAGCTGCTGCTGTATTTTTTCCTCTACACCTCATCATGCATGCAAATTTTAATAAACACCAGCATCTTGCTTTATATTTTGAACCAACAGTATCTATTTATGCAACTCTAGCAATTCAGAGAATTTTGCATATACAGAAAATGAAATTAACAATTCTATTTCCTGGCTTTTCACAATTTGCAAAGAAATTTTATAGTCATCATCTCATTTCTACCTGAAAATGTACCAGTAAGATTTATAGAACAAGCATCAAAACTCACATTATATATTTGAGGGCCCAGAAGTTTAAGAATTGTGCCTTTCTCAATAGTACAGATAAGAATCAACGTAGTTAAGATTTGAAATTACATCTTCTAAGTTCAATTTCTTTGCTCTTATTATTCTTCCTAGGTGTTAAGCTAGCTTTGTGTATGAGAAACAAAAAGATGTATTTCGTAAAGACAAAAATTCTATTTTTGCAGTTAGTGTTTCATCGAAACAAACGTTTGCCAGTATCCAGGCTTAAAAAATAGAGATAGCACAAGGGTCTATTTTCATTGTTCTGTGGGTAAACTGAAGCATGTTAAATGGTGAACATGGTACCTATCATGTAGTAAGTTCTAAAAATAGTGATTATTTTCCTTGCTACCATCCATTCTGAACTATAATTATAAATAGGATCCCCCCAATACATACCAACTATCACTCAGAAATACAGGGCCCACATATCTTAGTTTTCAACTTTCAATATTAAAATCACATTTTGCTACATGAAAATACTGTATGTATTTTTGTGCCTTTAGCATCCTAATATTTTCAAGTAATCCTTGCTTATCTTTCCCATAAAGCTGTAAGTGAATACATATATTTATTTCCTGAATGCTAATTTAAAAACATGAGCAAAGATGGTGAATCAAAATTTTTCTGTAACAGGTTTAAGCAAGAAAAAACTTTTCTACCTTTATAAATTTGTCATAATGTATATTAATATTTTTATATAGGAGGTTTTCTGGGTTTCCTGTGGCTAACTCTCTTGGAATTAGGTTTTTAAATATTTTAATAGCTATTAATAATGACACATAGATTTTCTTTCTGGCGTTCTCACTAAAAGACTTTTATCACTTTTCTATATTTTTGCTTAGCCATTTCTATGTTAGATGCCTGATCCAATGGGGCAGTGGCTTTGTAACCAAATCCTGTCACTGTCCACTAGTCCTCATTTTCTATTCAGTACCTGAGCTCCTTTTACCATCATGTAAATCTTTCTATTATTTACATTCAGGTTTGTTTACTGAACTATCCTGGCCTTTCTTTAGCACTGAAATCCCCTATCATTAGAATATTTAATGGAAAAGGAGAGGGGAAAAAGAGAGAGAGAGAGAGAGAGAGAGAGAGAGAGAGAGAGAGAGAGAGAGAGAGAGAGAGAGAGGGTCTGAGAAGCTATTTTCAGATTTGTTTCATGACTTTCAGTTTGGTTTCTACTTTCAATTTACCTGGCTTGGAATAGAGTTCAGGCAACCGTGGCTGTGCCTGAGATAAGAGGTATCATTTGGATCCCTGCTGTCCTTTCATTAGCCTCCCTGTTTCTGTTGCTGACATCACTTGGTCCTGTTGCAGAAGGTTATTCTGACAATCCATTTCCTGCCTGCTCAGTGAGAGGAGCTGAGAGTGTGTCCTGAATACATTTTTTAAAGAATCATAGTCAAGAATGACTGATTTTTTTACAGAAAGTTTTAGTTTCTTTCTACCTGGTCGGGTTTTTCCTGCAATACAATTTTGCAGTAGAAGACTCTTTTGAATTAAACTTCATAATGCAAATATGGAACAAATATTTGAGGTTAAAATCTCTTGATTAGGTGTTTTAGTTGAAAAGAAGATGATAGTTTCCTGAAATGAAAAATATTTAAGATCAATTCTGAACATTTACTATAATGTGTAATATTCCCTTGGCCTGACAATCAAACAAATCGAACCAATTTTACTGAGTAGCATTAGGCAGTTACGGTCATTGTAAGCTCAAGATAGTGGAGTGGAGGCCTTATTAGGGAATTTGAATCTCCCATTTCAACTTTATCCTAACCTCTGTCAGTTCAAGAATTTTAAAAGTCAATAGACTCAGTGTAGGTTTGGGAGAGAGATTCCTTCCCCCTTTACACTTAGTAAACATCGACACCAAGGGAATAGAAAGAAGGCAGGGGGGAGTAACAGGAAAGAAGACTGCTTTCATCTATATTAGTACAATCAAGACAACAAGTGTCTCTGGATAAGCTTGCACAAAACAGACCCTGCAGCCAGATCAACCCAGACCTGAATCTCGGCTATGTAGTACTAGAAGGGCTACCTAACCTTTCTCTGAATCAGTTTTCTCATTTGTAGAAGAACAGTAATGAGAGACTTTTGTTCATATTGTTGTGGCCATGAAATGAGTCGATCTTTTTGAAAATCTAGTTTTTGTCACATAGCAAGCTCTATTTAGATATATGATCTGTCTTTGTAATATAAATTATACATGTTGTCTGAAGGAGTCAGCAACAGTCAAAGGCCTATTTTAACGTGGAAGGTCACTACCTACCTAAATCTCTGATTCTTCTCCCAATTTCTTACCTGGCTCCTAACGGTGTCTTTGTTTTGAGCCATGCTGTTTCAAATCAATCCTCCAAAAGGCAACAGCGATCACTGTGCTCTCTCTGAATCAGTCTACGTGATTAGGTCTTCTTTTAAAAACCCTAACTCATGTCCCAGTCCTTACCAAACTCAAACTACTAAGGATGATGGTCAAGGAATCCACCAAACTAGTTGTGGTTCATCCACCGTACTACACTTTGTCTCATTCTGGTCTCCATTCACCCCCTACTACATCAATGAGCCTAGACTGGCTGGTGCTCTTTGCCTACATGTGCCATTCACGAGTGTCTGTGTTTCATGGTAACTTTTATTCCTTTGGTTTAAACTCTCTTTTCCTCCAGTTTACTGTGAAAGCATAAGTACTCTTAGAAGAAATAACAAAATTAGATAAGAAAGATGCTCTCTGTTGTTCTTTAAAAGTCTGGGTGAAGACGCATGAAAAGCATTATACATACTCTTCTGATTTAATTCCAATATTGGAATCTCTCGATGGCTAGATTTACTCCACTGAGTGTCAAGAGGGGATGTATGACTTACTTCAAGTCACCTCAGCATTAATTCAACAGTTTCCCCCTTCTCAATCTTTTTTCCTCCACTCCAAACCTCTAGTTGATATAAAAACTTATTCAAGAATTCCTTCTCAGCATTTCTCAAGTGGGTCCTCTCTTTTCCATTGTCCTAGCCCTGGCCTTGTTATTGTAAATCTGAACTTTTACAAGCCTCCAACATATTCCTGTTCTTTCTATGATCTATGGTCTCCCTATAGATTCCTGGTAATTGTGTGTGATAATTAGAGTACTGGAATCTCCCAGGAGGTCTTTGCTATGATTAATGCATTTATAAATTCACTGTGTGGCCCTAAGCATGACATCTGCCTCATTAGGTCTCAGTTTCCTTATCTGTCGAAAGATAGTCTTAGATTAGAAGTATGAGATTACTCACAAAATATTTTTCTTTCACTAGAGAACTCAAACTCTGAAGTAGAAGCACAGTGCTGCCTTTTTGGGGGGTTCAGAGTGTGTCACTCTGCAGTGACCAGCGCAACTTTTTTTCTTCTGACTCCGAATCAGCCTGAGGAATCACTCATCCACTGCCAGAGGTAGACACACTCACACAGACACTTCTATCTCAAAAATCTTCTCTTCACTCCTGAAAATGTTAAGTTTCTGTTCCATTCAGTCAATGCTTTACCACTCAACAAAATACGGGGAAGTAGCACAAGTTCTTGGCTTATACTACATGTGACATGAAGTCTGTGGATCCACTAAGAATTAAGAAAAAATGTGACAATTTTAAAAGAAAAGAGAAGGAAATGAAGGAAGGAAGGAAGGAAGGAAAGAAGGAAGGAAGGAAGGAAGGAAGGAAGGAAGGAAGGAAGGAAGAGAGAGAAAACATAGCCTTTCAACTCTAACTAAACCCGACTTAACAGAAAGTAGCTACAACATACAAAGATAGATGATAATTATCGAAAGTGAAGACGTCACTTAGTTGAATTTAACATTATAACCGCAAATAATACAAAGAAATAGACTTAAACTTCTGATTTGTCTTATCATAATCCTCAGCAAATCCTTCTACCTGGGATCTACAAACATTGCTCTTCCGAGGAGTTACCCTGCATAACCCATTGTTTACTTATTTTGTCCTCTTGTCATTGCTCTTTGCATTTTGTGAATTTCCTTTGCCTTTTTGGAGGAGAAAACCAAGATCTAGCTGAACAGCAATGTCTTGAGGTGTATTTCCTGGATAAAGAGAGAAGGAACATGTCCTGGTGTTGGTAAGAAGGGAAGCCTGTCATGAAAAGGTGGACATTGAACCAGGCATTACAAGTTGTGGGTAAAGCCCACTTCACTAAAGAACCCCTATCCTTTCTTCAATTCTCTTCTCCTGGCACAGTGCACAAAGAAGTTGCTCAGTAAATATAATTCTTTGAAAGAACCAAAAAAGTGATTTTAGTCCTGCTGGTCATTTGTTAATTTTTGCTCATTTAAATAAAAAAGAATTGTTATTAGTCATGTGCTGCCGATATGGGTTTTTAGGTAACAAAAGTCATCACTTAGAGTGAATGAATATTTAAAAGGAAAACTTGGAATCAACTCACAGTGTTTAATTTGACAGCTTGACTTTGTTTTTGAAATATATGTTCTATAGAATTTAATCATAATTAAATTTTACATTTCTAGGAAACTAAAATAGCTAATTATAGATGTTATTTAAGGGGAACACATTGCTACAATTTTGTCCACTCAATTTCAAGTAAAAATTATATCCATATAAAATTGACACTTAGGCATATTCTATGGATGGCACATGTGAAAGCCCTCTCATCTGAACTAAATGAATAGTAGTACCATTTTTTTTCAGTATCTTTTCAATATTCTATAATCCTAAGGGTATGGAAATTTTCTTAGGAATATTTTAATGACTAGCCAGTAATAGCTAGGGAATAACAAAGCCAATAAAGTTTTAACAACAACAACTAGTAGTTGGACATCTTCCATGGTACAGGCACTGTGCTAGTTACTTTATTTTTATCATCTGATTTATGTAGAGTAATCCTGAAGGTAACTATTATTTTATAAATTACAAAACTGCAGTGTACTATAGTATGTAGTATGGACAGTATTACTTAAGGTTGCTTTATGATTGTAGATTCAGGTTGAATATTTAGAAACATCTGACTCTGAGTCTCTGCTCTTTATCATACTTTAAGCTTTGTCTTTTGTCTTGACCAGAATTAGACCTTCCTTTTGTTTCTTCGAATGATTAAAAATGTTTAGCACTTCTCTAATATAAGGAATTTTTGTTGGCTAATTATAAACTTGGAAATGAAGGTCTTCATTTGTCCTTCAAGGACTATTGAGAAAATCTTACATGTCCTGTTTCTTAGTAAGATCTATAATTATAATTAATGCAGATGGCATAGCCTATATCAGGCCTCATTAAATAAGATGGAGTTCTTAATGATTCACTTGTATAACCAACTCCAGATCAACCACCCAGCGTGATGAGCTGTGGGTGCGGTGGAGGTGCCCCGTCATGCTGCTGTGGTGTTGGTGGAAGGGCCAGGGGCTGGATGTGAAAGGATAAAGCACACAAACCAAGGGTGTGGATTCAAGAAACAACTACTCATTTGGCAAGTGCACATGAGAAAATCATGGTATTTTCAAAATCCATAGGTCCAGAATTAAATCTAACCTGGTTTACCACTATATTCAGGCAACAAAGATAGAAAAGTCCGTTGGATTTAATGAGAAGAATTTACACTTGATTTTAGGGAGAACAATTTGAGAGAAATACTGAGTGTACCGTGAAGATCGTTGTTGGTGGGGGTAGATGGGAAGACAGTAGGCGCAGGAGCTGAGTGGCTTTCAAAGGCGGGGAGGAATGGGGAGCGGCCTAGGGAGCAATGGAAAGAAGATGGAGTCATGATTGTTTTGTTTTTGAAAAGAATCAAGGTGTTTTCATCATTAAATGCTTGTGGGGCAAACTTGAGGGGACAAAACATGTGAGAAAAGGGTACTTCTCAACTTCCCAGAATGGTTTTTGGAACAGGTAGGAGAGATTGGGAATCCCTTGGGTAGGGACAAAGTTGGACTGAGCAAGAAGGAACAAGAGGTGGAGAATAGGATAGAAACCCAGAGGGAATGGGGGACTGTAGACTTGTAGCAGGGAAGGATCACGTATTACCTGGACGTCCAGAGGGATCAGTCTACCGCTGAGTAGCAGGTGTGCATGAGCCTGTTTAGATTTCTAAGGCATCATCCTGCTGACTCCTGTGGGGTTGAGCCAGTAGAGTGTATATCCAAGGATTTGACACCCCCTAAAGAAGATTATTCGAATTTGTCATTTGAACAAATAGAGAAAAATTAACACTTACGGGAATTAAGAATTAAAAACCTGCAGAGACATGGGAAATTATTAAGTGAAATTAAAAACTCTTTTATGTGGATTATGTAAGAGACAAATCTATGTAAAAAGAAAAATTATCATCAAAAGAAGAAATTATTCTAAGAATTTGAATAAAACAGTTCCACGTAGGTATGAAGAACAATTATCAAATAAGCTATGCTAAACTAAACTTTAAAATTCCTTTTTTTGAACAGCATATCAACCATTAAAGTTTTTTTCTGGTCAGCTAAATTCAAAGTCTGGTTATTTATCCCAACCTATCTAAGCTCTATCAAAGCACAGTCCTTTTGCACAGTAATCAATAATTTAGTGAGGAAGATGACATATTAATAGTCAACTGCAATTCAGCTTAATAAGAACTTTGGTAAAAGGTATTATCGGTTGCAATAAAAGCACTGACAGGCAGCAAGTCCAATTTGGATGTCAGTCAGAGTTCCTCAAAGAGGTTTCGCATTACTATATGATGAGAGATATACTATAATTGACAGCACAGAAACAAGGCAGACTGTTGGAAATATTTGGCTCAAAGTACTGACGGAAAGCATTACTGTCCACTTTGCAAAAGTGAAAACATTCCCTGACAAAGTTACTTCCAGCTTACCTAAGTGGTCAAGCTACCTCCAGCCAGGCAAAATGGGATACAGGAGAAAAAAAAAGATAAATAAGCACCCCCAGTGCTAAAAATGAGTCTTGTTCTTCTAGAAGGATGTATTACTACAGAGCTGAGAGTGAAAAAACAAGATTCACAGTTTTTCAACAAGTTTACAGGCTGCCAACTTGTTTGGCTTTGCTTCAGGGCAGGCCAAGACCATAAGAATTCTACCTACTATAAACATGAATCAAAGTGAGCTTGAGCTTGACGATTTTTTAAAAAATGAATTATTTTAACTAGACTGAAGTCATTGAAACTCAAGGATATTTTCTGAACTATTAACTGGGCTGGCTCTATAATGCAGGGCTGCCAAGCTCAGGAAAACCACAGCTCCAGCTTTCAGGGCATCTCCAAGTGGTTCTTCTCTTTAGAATGAGGATGATGATAGCCTGGAAATGTTGAACAAATCAGAGGAAAACCAAAGAATTAAGTTGCAATTCTCAAAGGGCTAAAAAATTTCATTTAAGAAATAGCATTTGTATTAAATGTTACCTAAACACGTCTTATGTATTTTTGTTTAATGGGCATTGGATGCCTATTCACTATGCAAGCGCGATTGGGTGTGAACAGGAAAGAAAATCTCTTTATTTGTGTCACAGGAAATTCAGCCAATGTTCACTTTGGTTATTTCAGAGCAGCACTTGCAATCCTAAATACGAAGTATGAAGTAATGCAGGCATTTATTCTTAGACGCTGAGGGAGACTGAATATGAGTAATTGAGGCTGACGTTAAAATAACTGCATCCTAAGTTATAGGAACTTTCCAACAATAAATGAGTCTAATAAAATACTTATTTTGAACCACATATTTCTAAGGAATGCTTGGAGTATGCTAATATACGTAAGAGGAAGAACTTTTGAAATTTTGCCCAAGGCATAGGACTATAATAACTTATCAAGGACCTCAATATCTGTAAACATCAATGACCCCATAGAAAAACCTGGACGTCTTACTCTAGTCAAAAAAGAATAGCTATTTTTGTATGTCTGGGTTTGAATGAAGATATCTCCACTTATTAGTCTGGCTACCTTAGTCAATTTATTTACCTCTGCAAGTCTCAGTTTCTTAAACTGCAAAAGGCCAACATAACTACTCATGCATTTTGGAGCCATTATTAAGTTAAAATAAGGATGACTTGAACACAAGGACCTTGATACTGATACAGTGGATCCTAGCTCAAAAAAGACACCCTACCATTGGTCATTATGTGATTATCTTCAACTTCATCATTATAATCATATATTCATCATGGTGACCACCAATAGATACTCATGAGTGATTTCAAATGCTAAGATTTGTATTGTACTTTAATGAATGGGAAGGATTGGAGTGACAGTTAAATGTTATATTTAACAGGCTAAGAAATTTGGACTCCTGTCTGGCAGACAAAGAAGCATACTTTACAGATTTTTTCAAAGCTTCTTACGATTTCATCATGGGGTTTGACCTCTATGATTTCATGTGGATCAAAGTGATCTTTGGGAATTACCATTGGTAGTAAGACAATATCATGGCTAATCCAAAGTATATTCATTTGTGGAAGATTGCTCACATCAATAACTAAATCTCTGTCACCAGCTAGTTTAAGCCCTGTAACTGCAAAAGATCAATTCCAACGTATAAGCATTATTGGTTTTATCTGTTATAGAGGGAGATTCCATATCATTTCACTTGCCTAATTCCCCTATTGGTCCTACATTTAATATGACACTCTGTCCATAAGACCTAACAATGTTTAGACACTTAGAAGACACATATGTGCAAAAGCATATCTTCATCCTGTCTGTATGATCAGGTAGGTGATAATGGGGTAGTGCCCTTGCTGAAGTTTAAGGATTATACATTAGGAAATTTGTATTCTAGTCCTGGATCTGCCTTTAACAAACAATGTATCCTAGGCTATGTGATTTTCCTTCTAGGGAGTTCAATTTTCTGTTCTGCAAAGTAGAGTAGATTTAATAACATCACTGGTTTTCAAAATAAAATTGTTTTGAATTTGTGGAATCTTTTTATTTCCTTTTTTTTCTTTCTTGGTAAAATTGAACTTCTTTTGTCCCTAATATGTAAAATCTATGCGAACCAAACAACTCTGGTTGAAGCCTCTACTATTTATCAGTTTGCTACCTTTTTACTTCAAGTATATCCTTCATTATCTGTTCTATGATAATGGAACTGATCACATAAGTATTTACCTATTGTGTCTAGCCTGCCATTCAGATTTCTCAGTAGAGTGTGCTGAAGAGACTTCACAGGAGAAAGATATTTATTGGCCTGGTTCTGGTGTACTTCCAATTTATTCTTCTTGTTCTTTCTACATGGCAACCAATGTCATGTCTAGGGGAAATCCAATGGTGCTTACCCCAAACAAGTTCCAGCCACACCCTCTTGGACTTGTCATTGAGTTTCAAAATCATGTGGGTAGATTGCAGGTGAGTCTCACAGGCACTCCAGCTTCCCACACTGGGTCTGCCTGCACCCCAGAGGCCTTGCCAGGCCCAGCTGCATTTCCCTGGCCTCTAGCTTTAGCCCGCCTTCAACATGCAAGGGTGTTCCCTAAAGCCAGTCCAAGCTGGCCTTGTTCCAGGAACCATGGACCTGATCTGGCCCAGGACAACCCAGGGAACTCCTCTGTCATCTTTTGAGCTTTAACCACATCTTCTCCAACAAGGTCCCAATCCCAGTCTTGGTGAGGGCTCCTCGCTTCCAAGTTTATTTTCTCCTTAATTACACTTCCTCAAACTTAATTTATTCCTGTAAGTTCTCTTTACCTTTTAAAGTTATTCCTTTATTACTAGACAATAATTCTCTCTTTTTTTCACATGCATTATCTCATTTAATGGTCATAAGATCAACATGAAGTAGGTTTATTGTTATTCCCCTTAACAGATAAGGATACTGAAGGTCACACAGCTACCAAGGGTGGTGTGAATCTAGGATTCAAGTCCAAGCCTATCTTTTAATTGCTACCCTGTCTTGCCTCCCACTCCAGAATCTTGTTTTCAGTCTTCCTCTCCTTCCTTGCTATTATCCTAAGTGACTTCAGTAACTCCAAGGAACATTTTACCTCCCAGTTCCTTAATGTTAGACAATAATTCTTGATGTTAAGTATTTTCTGTTCAAATTACTGTGTTGTGCCTGCTCCCTGACTAGACCCTGTCTAATATAAAGCAGACGTTGGGGAGAGGAACTGGAAATGTGCCTATTTTCTACCCCTGTATACTTGTAGAAAGACTATGGGGGATCAACCCGAAAATACATTTTGAAAACCACTGGACTGAATAGTCTTTCAAATCTTCTACCCCGACATGTCAGGTCTGTGATGATGGCAGGTACAGTGAACTCAGTTTAATAAAGGTTTGCATTTGCAGGGACTGATGGGGAGAATATTGTCAGAACACTAGTAGAAAGGTCACTAGTAGAAAGGCTTTGAAGGGGAAGACCTGTGTTTACAACTTGGATCCCCCATTAAGACTTAGTAGTCAAAATATGACAAACATTTGAGCCTTAACGTCTTCACTTATGATTTAGGATTTTCAACCCTGCCCTGTGAATTACAGTTTTGTTATAAAAATCTTTCTGTAAACATACATTGCATTTATTGGTAAACCACAGCATGACCATTAAAAATAATAGTGGTTGCTATAGATCTTGCTATTGTTACCTTAATTTTCCTAATTTCTCATATTGAAAAACTTAGGCTTAGAAAAAGGTAAAAAATTTACCTAAGATCATATCACTGATAAGATTCATCCTTGTATTTCTCCATTGGAATAATCTTTTCTTATAAAATAATACATTTTGATGGCATATAAAAAAACCATCCCAGAAGGATCTACCATTCATATTATCACCCTTTGACTTTATTTTTATAAGGAAGTATCTTATCTATATAAGAAAAAAACAATTTTATATAATTTATTCAATATTCATATTAAACATTTATGATATTTAGCAAATATTTTTGATATTCTCATTTTTACCAGAAGAGGACACTATCACCCAACTTACTGGATTTATTCTCAATTTGAATAATTCCATTTAGTTTAGAAAATTGTCATGCATTTCAAAAAGCAACAACCGGGAATGCATTTTTCTTTTCTCTTTATTTTCCTTTTGAAAAGTAACTTCCTCTTCCAACCGAGAGTGATGATTATAGACATCTTTCTTCTGATTTCTTATAAGAAGGTATGGTTTTGGAGGTAGACACACATAGCTTCCATTCTTGGTTCTACCACAGAAACGAACTGCTTAACTTTGGCAAATAACATAAAGTTGTTCACTTTTATACAAAGAAAATGATAATTATCTAGCTTGTTTGCTTTCTTAAAATATTAAATGAGCTATTGTCATTAAAGTACTTAAAACAGTACCTGCAACACAGAAGATGATGAACAAATAGTTCCTATAGCAACAGAATCTCTGATGCACTGTTGCTCACATCTACCCCTTTGTCAGCAAGAATTTTTTAAAGAATCCTAAAATCTTTTAGTTACTTTTAGCTGAAAATGGAAAGGATGGAAGCTGATTTCAAGGTTGATATAGAGAAGTATGAATAGTGACTGATAATGGGAGATTATGAATTTATTCCTTTTTATCTGTTTTATTTTTAAAATGTAATATAAAATATATCATATAAATATTTAAGATTTGATATAAAGTATTAAATTTTAAAAATAACATATATTACCTTTTAAATATAAAATATTAAAATTAAGTAGCAATAGCAATTCATTTTGCTTTGCATATTTTTTCTACTTCTATAATTATCTACCAAATGGATGTATATAAAACTGAAAACCAAAATACTAAAAGAAATGTTCATTTTGTAGCCTGTCAGCATGGACCCAAGCTATACTTTTGGGTTAGAGCTATTGAATTTTGTTTTCTATCATTACATCCTAAATAACGTTAATAGAATACGGTTATAATGGACAGAAAATTTTCCAGTACCCAAGAAACAGATGGAGAAAACATTGAAGAGGAGTCTCTTTTGAATGCCATCAGTGATAAATATGAGAAACTTGCTATAATGACTTTTCCAAAATTTGAAACTCTCTACAATACCTTGTAATTTTCTAAAGACCAAGGCAAGAAGATAAAAATACACTAATTATACTTAAGTGATTATTTTGATGACTGACAGATAGAGATTCTACAGCTGTATTTGTTTCACAAAATTGAACAGTAGAAATAGTGTGGTCCAAGTACAACTTTTTTTTTCCTTTTAGTATAAAAGTCTCTCACACTTTTATGGGGATTTTTAGTTTTCAAAGAGATTTACATTTATCATACTGGTCATAAATCCACTAGTATGAATATAATATTAAAAATGGAGGAGTCCACAATATCTGTTCTTTAAATAGGTTGAAATTTAAATTGTCACATATTTTCATTTGCTTATTTATGAATAGCATAAATATACCATGCACCTTTCACCCAACACGAGAACTACAGCTCTACATATTAATATTTCTCCTCCATGCTATCATGCTACCTTCCCCAATTTGAGGTAATATTGTCTGAAGTCTTGTGTTTCTCATTTTCTTGCTTCCCTATTAAAAAATTAATATTTCTAGTCTATGTCATGCAAAAATAAGGGAGGATACTCAACTTATTCTTTAAGGCTAGAAGACATTATTATCAATAATTGTGCAAAAATATAGAATATAACAATTTTAAACAATATTAGAAAACTAAACCTACATAGAAGAATACATCATGATCAAAGTGGCTTTATCCCAGATAAAATGACGATTCAATACTAGAAAATGAAATTCACTACATTCACAATGAAAGAAGAAAAAATTAAAATTATCTCAATGAATAAAAAAATTATGAAATATAACACAAATTTATGAAAAACAGCATTAGGAATTTAGAAATATAAGACATCTTACTTAACCTGCAAAAAGGTGTCTATCTTTAAAAAAATCCTTCAAAAATATTATAATAACTAGGCAAAATTAGAAGTCTTCTTTTAAAAATCAAGAACAAGATAAAAATGTCCGCTTTCCTCATGATAATTCAACATTGTGCTGTAGACCCTAACCAATCCATAAAAGAATTATAAAGTTTGGGTTGGACAAAATAAAGCTATGATTATTTGCAAACAACTAACTTGTCTAATAGAAAACCTGAGGTGGGTGATGAGGAACAGCTGTAAATACAGATGAAGCTTTGTTTGCTTGTCTGCCACTCACCGCCTACGGTGCAGCCAGGTTCTTAAGTTTCAAAGAAGATAATTTTTCCATGGTAGGGTGGGGAGGCAAAGCTCAGGCAATGACGTGGCCTGATTCTTAACAGCTGCAGAGGGGTATCTGTCCATGGCCCAGGGGTCGGGGACTGTATCAGTCTACTTACAAAAGGAAGAGCTCTATGTTCCATTTAAAGATCTTTTATGTTAACATTTACATTTTTTTTCATTAGATTGGAAGGATGTAATATCTGACAAATTGTAGGTAGTATGTATCATTTAGCAATAAAATTGCTTGCTATTTTAATTGTAATTAATAGAATATAATGATTTGGTACCCACCAGCATTCATTTAAAAATACATGAGCAAGCTCTTTTTCAGCATAGAAAACTTCTTCTCCTTGAACTCATATTTCAACTCCACTTTTTCCACATATTTCCATTATTAAGTATTTGACACTCTTTTACTGATAACCCCATCATACCTAGCTAAATTAAAATGAGATGCTGTATGTTATAATATTTCTGGATTGAGTTAAACTATTCTCATTATTGTTATCAGTAATACATACTTAAACAAAATGATATAAGTATATTACAGAATTTGATAATTATGATAGTAAATAGAAATAAAACCTTATAAAAATTGCAATTAATAAAAGAAGAATGCAGCCAAAAAACCCTTATCCTTTGACAATTATTAAGTTATCTTTTTAGGAGTTAGAAATAGGAGTTATATTTAAAAGGAAATAGGATGAGAATTGACTATAATTAAAATAACTTTTATGATATGATTTGATTTTTTGACTACCTTATTGAATATTACATGGTGAATCTGAAAATAACATAGAAATTTTATCCTTATGTATTATTCAATGTAATATAAAAATATAATAGTCCTAGAAAACATTCTAGTTACATTTTAAAAATCCACATGACTAGAATGTTCCACTTTGGCAAATCTCTCTTTGTTTTTCTCTCAAGGGGCCTCTCCCTCACAAGGAACATTTTCTTTGAGAAAACTTGGGAGATGGGGGAGGCAAAAATCATAATTGAATTTTGTTAGTATTTACACAAACCAGTTCACCATATGTCTGAATTCAGAATACACCAAATTACTTTTCTACTACTGAACTTTGTATCTCTCACTTCACCACACCCCCAAAACAGAAGTTTATGGGAACTTAACTCATAATCTTTAAAAGATATAGTGTTTTGGTTACTTGGAGGTTTTCACATTATGGGCCAAATCAACATAGTAAAACTTTTAATAGAAAAGATAGCTAAGTTTATTTACTAAAGAAGAGAAAAGACTATTTGTGAATTTTAAGACATTTTCAGGCAAATGTTTTGCAAGAAGTTTTACCAATGGAAGTTAAAGATCTAGAAAATGATCTTCTTTGGATCTGTATGCTCAAATTAAGATCCTTCTTTTAGCACAGTCTAATAATACTGCAAATATTTAAGATCTGTACAATATAGAGAAAAGGTATAACATCAGCAAAGAGATTAAACCCACAAAGAGTACATTACAATTTTGCAATCTTAGGGTCCAAATGGTCTCTATAGAAGCATATAAAATTTTAATTACAATTTTGTATTCATTTATTGCTTAATAAAAGTATTTACACTAAAAAAAGAAGATGAGACCCATGGATTGGACATTTTAAAAATTAATTCTGTAGATCTGAAATTAGACCTGTGATTTCACATAGGTCAGGGTGGCATTAAACGTTATCCAAACTTGATCTGTAATGATTGTCTTCTTTGAATATGTCACTCTTATCTACCAGTGAGTACTTTTCTTCTTGTAAACTAGGAAGGATGATGCTGATGAGGCAGAGATGCCTAAAAACTATGTTCCTGTGAGGCTCTCCCCATTCTCTGGAAACTACTGCTTGGCCAACCTGTGTGCCTGATGCTGGAATGCAGATCTGGAAAAGCACAGTCCTTGTCCTCCTAACTCCGCAGTATGGTCCTGCAGACAGTCATGCAGGCAGACGGTTGTTGTTTGCAAGCGTTTGCAATGTCTTTGCAATGACAATGTCATTACAAGATGCAAAGAAACCCAGGGCAAGCATCTCCTCAGTACTTCTGGGGTCACAGGGGAGTTTGGTTCATTGCAAACCTCATTTGCTTCCATCATCTATACTACACATTTCTCAAGAAAATATGAGAATCCAAAATCTAAAAACATTACTATTACACTTTTTTTGATAAAACAGTATCTTAATATGACATCACAATAACAATAACTTGCACTAAGTATCTCAAGTTATTTCTTTTTTACTACTGATGCTTCTATATTCTTTATAGAGCTTTTAGCTGTGCTGAAGTTGAATGTTCTTTTTTAATAATTACAATTTCCTCTAATGAACTAATTTGGTAGTTCTCTTGGAGCCAGTCAAGTGAATGGTTTGTTCGTTTATACTTGTTTTTGTTTTTTATTTTACTTTTTTAGAAATTTCAGAATATTACAGGGGTACAGATGGTTTGGTTACATGGATTGTTTTTGTACAGCTTGAGTCACAGTATAAGTGTGCCCATCACCCAGGTAGTGTACATTGTACCCATTAGGTGTGATTTCACCCATCTCCTTCTCCCCCCACCATCTGCTTGATTTCTGTTGAGTTTCACTTCTGTATGTTCTCATGAGTGCTGATTGGTTAGTTCCAATTTAATAGTGAGTACATGTGGTGTTTGTTTCTCCATCCTTGCGATACTTCGCTTGGGACAATGGTCTCCAGTTCCATCCAGGTTTTGAATTTGACTCTTGTTGAGAAAAGCACATTTAGCCCAATAGATGGCACTGTGATATAAGTTAGTAAAATTACAACATTAAAACCACAACAACAAACAAACAAAAACACACACACCGAAAAATGTAATCATTGTCTTTTTTTTCCCCCTCTCAAACAGACTTCATGAAACATTAATCAATTCAGAGAAGCTAATAAAATGCCTGGAAAATGAATCCCAATGTTATTTAAATTATGGCTGCTTATCAGTAAACAGAGGAAATTTATGGGCCAGCTATTAAGGCAAGCTGATCAAAATAAATTTGGCTCTTATAAAGTTTGAGGGTGTTTTTGATGCAGGGAATTAGGTCTGGATTCATCATTGTTTGCAGGGTGAACTCCGTTATCATTTTTCTTTCAAGGAGTCAACTTTGACAATCCCCATGTTGAAATCAAGCAGTCTATTCAGCAAATTATTTTGCAAATCTTTAAATCCTGCTAGTTCTTTGCCTGAGATGCCAGTCTCTTTAATATGTTAGAAGAGTGTTTGTCTGCCAAAGTGAACTAACATTTATTTTTGTTCTAAATTAGAAAAAAAAGGATGGAATCAGCTTGACATGACATTTAGCTCAACACCACCAACGGTGTTTTCATTGGTGAGGATGAAGAAATAGAAACCGAGAATCTATTTCCAGATGAGTCTGGAGGATGAAGTGTGTGCTGCAACCAGAAAGGAGCTGTGTGAGGTGAGGCTGGCTGGAGACCAGGGAAGTGTTTCCTGTTCATCAAAAACTTTAGATAATAATAGTCTGGGAACATGTATAAAAGGTTTTCTATTTTACAAAACATTAACAGCCAGTGTTTAAAATTTCATTTGGTGTTCAGCAATATCTTAAGTAAGAAATTAGAAAACACTGGAGATTTAAATATTATCATATTCTGATCAAGAAGCTAAGTGATATAGAAGTTGGTCTCGCCTTAGTTTATGGCCCACTTTTGGGAGCAGTATATGGTACCAGCACACACACCATTTAGGTGTTGTGCACTCTAGTGATCTGTCAGTGATGACTTGGAGAAAGTTGGTTTTATTCAGATTCAATTCTTCAATTCTTTGCATCCTGGGATTACATAAAGGGTTAGAAGTTATATTCTTGTAAATGTAGAATCTCCTACATGTTACCCTTGATGTCCTGATAATATCATAAAGCAGGAGAGACATAAAGCTGGAAGTTAGGGTATAGGGCTTCTACTGATTTCTCTCTTGGGACCTATGTTTTTTCACTTATAAAACAAAAGGGTAAAAAAAGATTATTTCTAGAGTCCCTATTAACACTAAAAGTCTATTGTTATTTCCTTTTTCTAATGTTAAATGTAATAGAAGTTGTAAAATTTAATGACCTTATTACTACAAATAGTAAATTACATTTTACAATAAAAGGCTGAATGAGCACATTAGCAAGTCTGTGAACATAGCCATGGATTTCTATGTGTTCCTAACGTCATCAATATTTTTTTTTGAAATAAGTTTGATAGGAAGGTTCAAATGCATTTATAGAGCATTTGGCTTTCTTCCTTTTTTCTTCCCTCCTTTCCTTCCTCCTACAGATATTTATTAAGCAATTAGTGTGCACTGGGCACTTTACATGGTGCTGGGGATACAGCGATCACAAGTCAGCTTTGACCTGCCTCTTAGAGCTTACAGTGTAATAAATAGTCAAGGTAAACGACAATCAGAACATAGATAGAGAGGTGTGCTTAGAAGAGTGGAAATACAGACGGACACATGGTGCTGTATTCATCCAATTCAAAAGCAGAGGCTTCCTCCCTCTGTTTATCAATTTATTTCTTTGTATTTACCTTTTCTAGAAGATTTGAAGATGGCACCTTCATGTCCTTAAAAGCTCTTGTGCTGCATGTTATGACTTTGCCTCATTCATACCCCCATAATATCCTGAAATTAAAAAAAATTTAAAAACCAACAAAAAAACCCTTCTGTGCTAAAGGGAAAATCACTAGATAAGAACTTTACTAGTTTTCTAGAGCCACCGTGGTAAAATTTCACAACTGTATGGCTTAAAACAGCAGAAATTACTTTCCTGCAGTCATGGAGACTAAAAGTTCAAAATCAAGGTGCCAGCAGGGCCATGTTCCCCTCAAAGACTCTGGGAAAGAATCCTTCTTTGCCCCCTGCAGCTTCTGGTGGTTCCTGGCGATCCTTTGTGTCCTTGCTTGTGGCAGCATGACAGTAATCTCTGCCTCCGCCTTCCCATGGCCTTCTCCTCAGTGTCTCCTCTGTCTTCAAATCTCTCTCTCTTTACCCTAGTCATTAAATTCACCCTAACTCTGTATGATGTCATCTAAATTTATTGCATTGGCAAATACCCTATTTCCAGATAAGGTCACATTCACAAGTTCCAGGTAGACATGAATTTTTGGAGGATACTATTCAACCCAGGGCACTATCATTTTAAAAACTTAGTAGCCTAAGGGAGGACATAGGAAAGAAGAAAGTAGAATTTACATAAGTTTTTATTTTATTTTCTTTGTTCATTTTTTTTTTTTTTTTTTTTTTTTGAGACAGAGTCTCACTCTGTTGCCTGGGCTAGAATGCTGTGGCATCAGCCCAGCTCACAGCAACCTCAAACTCCTGGACTCAAGCGATCCTCCTGCCTCAGCCTCCCGAGTACCGAGTAGTTGGGACTACAGGTGTGCGCCATGACACCCAGCTATTTTTTTCTATTTTTAGAAGAGATGGGGGCTCACTGTTGCTGAGGCTGCTCTCGAACTCTTGACCTCAAGCGATCCTCCTGTCTTGGCCTCCCAGAGTACTAGGATTACAGGTGTGAGCTACCCTATGTGACTGAAGTTTTTAATAATTATGGATATTATCTGTGTTTTTTAAGAGAATATGGAATATGCCTTTATAAAAATTATGTGTTTATGCATTTATATTGCAATTATGTTTCCATCTAATGATTTATAAAGTATAGTCAATTCATAGACAGCTAGAATCCTGGACTGTGTGCAAATCTCATGGAGGTCAGTAGCCCTATCCTTTTCGCTCACCCAGCCAGAGGAGAATATCATTTCATTCTCTTGCACAGCTTTCAAAGAAGACACTAATGAGGTGGTCAAATGAGAAAAGCCACAAGAGGATGCCAAACTCAACATCTGAACAATCTTAGAACAGAATAATTAGCCTTTGAGTTATTGAGAATGTGAACAATTCTTGACAACATAATGATTTCACTAAATTCCCTTCCAATTTTCTTCAATTC
This sequence comes from Lepilemur ruficaudatus, assembly GCA_963574885.1. NCBI lineage: Eukaryota > Metazoa > Chordata > Mammalia > Primates > Lepilemuridae > Lepilemur > Lepilemur ruficaudatus. The sequence continues at coordinate 101,674 of CAUYRT010074002.1, read as the reverse complement.
AAAATCAATTTCAAATTTACTCTTCCTACCATTAGAGATGACATATTTAATATGAGGAACTTTAAACAATGACAACATGAAATCCTTTTATGATAGATTTGTTGCTAAGCCCTCAAGTCACAAATTAAACTTTTTAAGACGAGATTTATGTTCTTTCTGTTTTTTTTTTTTTTTTTTTCAGTTCTTGGTGAATTTTCATTGTGAATTTGCTTCTGTAAAATGCAAGAAAAACTAACATTCTGAAGTCTTATAGTAATACATTTCCCTCTCATGGATCAGACCCCAGGTGAGTGGCAATTTTGAGTGAATATGGTCTTCACTCCATAGTTTCTTTCTTTGCCTCTCTCCCTTCCTCTTTCCCTCCCTTCTCTTCCCCCCTCCTCTCCCTCCCCCTCCCTTTCTCCCTTTATTCCTTCCTTTCTTCCTTCCTTCCTTTCTTCCTTCCTTCCTTCCTTCCTTCCTTCCTTCCTTCCTTCCTTCCTTCCTTCCTTCCTTCCTTCATTCATTCTTTCTTCCTTCTTTCTTTTCTTTTTCTTTTTTGCCTTCAGGGACTAGAACTGATTCTCTACTAGGGGCTGAAATTTCATCAGTGAGTAACAATTTTTTTTTGTTGTTAAACTGCTCTAAAAGATTGGTGGACAGAATTGAAGATTTACGTAAATAAAGCTCATTCTGCAAGTTTACTTGCAACATCTAGAATCATATTCTAATGTATCAGTATGCGAGGAGAATGGAGGAAGTTAAAAATAGGCTTGTCCAAGATCACTCAGCGAGTCTGGGTTATATCTGAAAGTAGAATGGGAGCCTCTCCGGCACATATGCAGGTGGAGCTTTGGGTGAATTTTATAAACTTCTCAGTTTGACCAATTAAAAAATGCACTTTCCTTGTGCAGATGCACCACACAAGGTGCCCTTCTCTCTTGCTGACACAGGCTGAGCAGAGCTGGATTCCTCACTCACTTACCCCTCATGTAGACACCTTCCTGCAGCCGTAATCTGCATACTATCGGGGATAGTCTGGGGCCTGATTTCCAAAACAGGCTTTCCTCTTTCACCTCCACTTTCTTTAGCTTTGATTAGCAACCAAAGCAATTAGCCTTTTTCCCATAATGTCTCATTTCTCTCACCCAGGAATGAGATTTTAGAAGTTTGGGAAATAACTGTTGCTTATACTTATCAATAATTATTAAGCAAGTATATGGCATCTATCTAATATCTAGTAAGGTACCAGGCCCAGGGAGGCAGTGAAATCCCAGTGATTATTGTATAGACTGTTTGGGTTTGGATTCTGTCTCCACCCCTTCTGGCCATAAGACTTTAGACCAGTTATGTGAAAAGTTATTATTCCCCGGAAAGATCAATCTTAGTAACAAAGACATAGAATTATGTGGGCTTAAAGGATTAATGCATGTAAAGATTGTTATTAAAAAAAGTATTTGATAAACAAAAAGTGTTAGCATTAATTATTGTTTTTAATGAATGAGGTTTAGAAATAGTAAGAAACAGGCGCTGAGCACAAAGAATTTATCATCTGATGAATTCTATTTTAAATGTTTTAGAAACAATTATTATGTGACTCCCAAGGATTATGAACCAATTTTACTAATAACACTGAGAGAAAAACCAATGAGATAATGTTTCTTCATTGTCTTCTTCATTCATAGGCACAAAACTATGTTTTTTATGTCTAATTTTGTCAAATTTAGGTTGAATATATTTGATGCTCAAGATAAGAAATTGTCCCTTGGCTTCTAATTAATTCCAATAGGAATAACCTAATATTTAATTCACTTCCATTTGTGTGTATGTGAGAGAGAAAGTGAGAGAGAGAATTTTGAAAATCTTATTTCAATTTTTCCTTTAATCCGATTTGAAGAAAATGAGTGAGTTTTCATACTTCTTTCTAGGGAGAAGTAACTTTGCTGATAATTCTGGTGTTCATCTCATTAAGTTTATAGCTAGTAAGATCATAAACATTTTCAGGAACTAAATATTAGCCAGCTTAGTCTCAAGGAATAAGAATTTCCATTTAAAAAAAATTCAGACTTGGGGATATCATTTATGGATATCAAGTTTCTCTATATGGAAAATTCATCTATAAACTTGGATAATTCTTGCAAAAGTTGATGATTAACTGCCTGCATGGATGTTGAACATTTTGCAGGAGAGGGGATGGTGCCATAGCTTTGCATTGAGCATTATTATTTCAGAAAACATTGCAAGGCTCTGGGTTTTGCCTTCATGCATGTGGGTTTTTAGAAAATGATTTGTCAGTACACCAGCTCAAATCTATCTTCCAGACAGCTTCACATGGACTGACCCAAAGATACTGACCTATGGACCAGAATGCCAATTTAATTATTTGCACTAAAAAAGAGAACTGTCTGGACACAGGGAGGCTGACATTCCCATGACCTGAACTGTCCTAAGTATTGGCAAACTGTCCTGGTACACTAAATAATAAGGAGGTGACTTGAGTGTGTAATGAGGTTGAGGGGACTCTCTTACTTGTAGGGTAGATTCCAAAAAATGGATTTACTATGCCAAATGGAATTAACCTGACTAAAAGCACACTATGAAAAGGCCAGTCTTTCCTTTCTTCTGCTGGAATTGAGCATTGTAATTTGTTTATCTTAAAACTGTTTTGGAAACTACCATACTATATCACTGCATATCTATTAAAATGGCTAAAATAAAAATGTGACAACACGAAATTTTGGTAAGAATGTGGAGAAACTGAATACTTTTATACAACTGATGGAAATGTCCCTGCAGTCCCTGGAAAACAGTTTTGCAACTTTTCAAAAAACTAAACATGTACTTACCATACAACCCAGCCCTTGCACTTTAAGGCATTTATCCCAGAGAAATGTCAACTTAGGTCCACACAAAATCCTGTATACAAATGTCCAAAGTGGCTTTATTGTAATAGCCAAAAACTGGAGATGACCCAGAGGTCCTTCAAAGGGTAAATGGACAAACCAGCCGTGGGGCATCCATACAATGGATTGCTACACAGCAATAACAAGAAATGAACTGTTGATAATTGCAACAACTTTTATGAGTCTCTAGCAATCATGCCTCCTGGAAGGTCATATATGGTATGATTCCATTTATACAACATTCTTTAAAAGATACAATTATAGAAATGAAGAATAAATTGTGGTTGTCAGAGGTTAGGGGTGAGGGACAGCCAGAAGGAAGACAGGTGTGGTTATAAAATGGCAATACCAGGATTTGTGATGATAGAACTATTCTGCATTTTTATTGTTGCCATTGTTGATTTTTTAATTGATATATAATGATTGTACACATTTCTGGAGTGAATGTGCTATTATGATATAAGCATACAGTATGTAGTGATCAAATCAGGTTAAATGGGACTTTCAACACCTTAAACATTTATCATTTCTTTGTGTTGGGACCATTCCAAATCTTACTACTATCTATTTTGAAATGTAAAATAAATTACTATTAACTGTAGTCACTCTACTGTGATATCAAACACTAGAATTTATTGCTTCTACTTACCTGTATTTTTGTACCCATTAACCAATTTCTCTCCATTTCCTCCTTTCCTCCCATATTTCCCAGCTTCTGTTAACCACCCTTCTACTCTCTACCTCCATGAGATCAAGTGTTTTTAGCTCCCCAAAGTGAGTGAGAACAGGTGATATTTTTTTTTCCTGCCTTAATTGTTTCATTTAACATAATGCCTTCTAGTTCCAAACATGTTTCTTGGAACAGAATTCCATTCTTTTTATGGCTGAATAATATTCCATTGTGTATATGTACCACATTTTCTTAATCCAGTCATCCATTGATGGACACTTAGGTTGATTCCACATGTTGGCTACTGTAGCTATTGCCAAAAATAAACATGGAAGTATAAATATCTCTTCTATATATGACTTTCCTTTCTCTGGGATATATATCCAGCAGTGGGATTGCTGGGTCATATGGTAGTTCTATCTTTAGTGTTTTAAGGAACTTCCATACTGTTTTCCATGGTGGCTGCATTAATTTACATTCCCACCTAGAGTTTATGATCTATATTCCTTAGCCACAACTTCATCAGCACCTGATATATATATATATATATATATATATATATATTTGTCTTTTTGATAATAGCCATTTTAACTGATGTGAGAAGTTAACGAATTGTCATTGTAATTGGCATTTCCCTGATGATTAGTGATGTTGAGCATTTTTCCATATGTTTGTTGGCTATTTGTATATCTTCTTTTGAAAAAAGAAATTCTGTTCAGTCTTTTACCTGTTGTTTAATGGAGTTATTTGTTTTTTTCTTGCTGATTTGTTTGAGTGCTTTGTAGATTCTAGATATTAGCCCTTTGTTGGATATATAGTTTGTGGATATTTTTTCCCATTCTGTAGGTTGTCTATTCACTCTGTTGATTATTTCCTTTGCTGTGCAGAAATTCTCAATGTAATGAAGTCTCATTTATTTATTTTTGTTGTTGCTGTATTTCCTTCTGGGGTCTTAATCATAATTCCTTGCGTAAGCTGATGTATAGAAGAGTTTTTCCTATGGTTTCTTCCAGACTTTTTATGGCTTCAGGTCTTACCTTTAAGTCTTTAATCCATCTTGAGTTAGTTTTTGTGTGTGATGAGAGATAGGGATCTTGTTTCATTCTTCTGCATATGCCTATCCAATTTTCCCAGCACCATTTATTGAATAGGGCATCCTTTCCCCAATGTGTGTTTTTATTTGCTTTGTCAGAAATCAGTTGATCATAGCTATATGGTTTTATTTGTGGGTTCTCTATTCTGTTCCATTGGTCTGTGTTCCTACCTTTTATCAATTCCATGCTGATTAGTTACTATAGACTTATAGTATAATTTGAAATCAGGCAATGTGATGTCTCCAGATTTTTTTTTCCCCTAAGATTGCTTTGGTTATTTGGGCTCTTTTTTGGTTCATAGGAAGTTTAGAATAATTTTTTCTAGATCTGTCAAAAATGACATTGGTATTTTGATGGGAATTGCATTGAATCTGTAAATCACTTTGGGCAATATGGGCATTATAACAATGTTGATTCTTTCAATACATAAGCATGGGATGTTTTACGATTTGTTTGTGTCATCTACGATTTCTTTAATCAGTGTTTTGTAGTTCTCCTTGTAGAGATCTTTCACCTACATGGTTAAGTATATTCCTAGGCAGTTTATCTTCTTTGCAGCTGTTTTAAATGGTATTGTGCTCTTAATTTGACTCTCAGATTGACTTTCTTAGTATATAGAAATGCTACCTATTTGTGTATATTGATCTTGTAACCTGAGACTTTATGGAATTTATTTATCAATTCTAGGAGCATTTTGGTGGAGTCTTTAGGGTTTCTACATACAGGATCATATCATTGCCAAATAGGGACAATTTGTTCTTCTTTCTCTAGTTCCTTGAGGTATAACATTAGGTTGTTAATTTGCCATCTTTCTGTCTTTTTGACATAAGCATTTAAGGTTATGAACTTTCCCCTTAGCACTACTTTAACTGTATATGATAGATTTTGGAAGCTTGTGTTGCCTATGTTTTTAAATTCAATTCTTTTTATTTCATCTTGATTTCATCAATAGCCCAAGGATCGTTCAGCAGTGGTTGTTTAATTTCATGTATTTGTGTAGTTTTGAGAGTTCCTCATGTAATTGATTTGTAGTTTTATTACATTGAGGTCTGAGAAGATACATGGTATGATTTCATTTTCTCTAAATTTGCTGAGACTTGTTTTGTGGCCTACCATATGATCTATCTTGCAAAATGTCCCATATGCTGATAAGCAGAGTGTATATTTTGCAATTTTGGGGTAGAATCTTCTGTAAATATCTGTTTGGTTCATTTGTTCTAGAGTCCCATGTAAGTCTATTGTTTCTTTGTTGATCCTCTGCTTAAATTGTGCATCTAGCTCTGTTAGCAGAGTGTTGAAGTCCCTTGTCACTATTTATTTCTTTCCTTAGATCTAGCAGAATTTACTTTATGAATCTGGGAGGTCCTGTGTTAAGTACATATATATTTAGGATTCTTGTATCTTCTCATTGAATTGATCCCTTTATAATTATATCATGATTACCTTTGTCTTCTTTTTTAACCATAGTTGATTTAATGTCTATTTTATCTGTTATAAGAATAGCTAGTCCTGCTCACTTTTAGTATTCATTTGCATGGAATATTTTTTCCACCCTTTGTAATTTGTATCTGTAGTAATATATTTTAATTCCTTGACTTTTGATTTTAGGTTATTATAGGTTTTTGTTTTGTTGTTATGAGGCTTACAAAATACACATTATGCATACAATAATCATTTTAAACAGATGAAAACTTGACTTTGACTACAAAGTATAGAAAAGAAACAGGCAAAGAAAAAACTCAAAAATACTACACTCTTCCTTCACCCTCCCACTTTGAATTTTTGTTGTTTGAATTATATCTTTTTATATTGCCTATCTCTTAAGAGATTGTTGTCATTATTACTATTATTCATAGATTCGTCCTTTAGTCTTCATACTTAAGATATGAGTGATTTACACACCACAATTACAGTATTAGAATATTATGAATTTGTCCATTTACTTACTTTTATCAGTGAGTTTTATACCTTCAAATATTTTCTAATTGCATATTAGTGTCCCTTGATTTCAGATTGAAGAACTTCCTTTAACATATCTTGTTAGACAGGTTTGGTGGTGATGAATTTCTTTGACTTTTATTTGCTTGGGAAAAGATTTGTCTCTCCATAATGTTGAAGCGTAATTTTGCTGGTTACAGTTTTCTCAATTGTCATTTTTATTTCCTTCAGCAACATGAATATGTTATCCCATTCCCTCCTGGGTAAGGTGTCCACTGAGAATTCCACTGCCAGACATACTGGAGTTCCTTTATATGTTATTTGCTTCTTTTCTCTTGGATCCTCTCTTTGTTCTTGACCTTTAGGAATTTGATTATTATATGCCTAGAGGTAGTCTTATTTGAGTTGAATCTCCATTGTGATCTTTGTCCCTAATGAACCTGGATATTAAAAACTTTCTCTGGGTTTTTCAAAGTTTTCTGTCGTAATTTCTTTGAATAGACTTTCTACTCTTTCTCTTTCTCTATTCCTTCTTTAAGACCAATGATTCTTACATTTGCTATTTTTAAAGCTATTTTCTAGATCTTTTATGTGTTTTTTATTCCTTTTCACTTTTTCTTTTTTCTTCTCCAACTGCGTATTTTCAAATAGCGTGTCTTCAAGCTCATGATTCCTTCTTTTGTTTGATCAGTTATGGTGTTGAGAGTCTCTGATGCATTTTTCAGTGGATTTATTGTATTTTCCAGCTCCATATTGTCTGTGTGATTTTTAAATTATTATTTCACTCTCTTTGTTAAATTTCTCTGATAAATTTCTGTGTTGATTCTATATTTTCTTGAAGTTTGTTGGGCTTTCTCAAAACAGTATTTTGAATTCTCAATCTGAGAGGTTACACATCTCAGTCTCTCCAGGGTCAGACACTAGCTTGCCTTTTAGTCTGCTTGGTGAAATAAAATTTCCCTGAATGTTTTTAATGTTTCTGGACATTCATTGATGTCTGAGCATTGAAGAACTTAGGTATTTATTCCATTTTGACCTTGTTTGTACCTGTCCTTCTTTAGAGATCCTTCCAGTACCTCAAAGAAGACTATGTTGAGTTAGCTAAGCCTGTAGTCACTGCAGCCATTTCAGCACTAGAGGGTGCCCTAAGCCCTGATTTGCTGCAAGTCTTACAGATTCCTAGCTCTCCAACCTTGATGGATTTGGGGGAAAAAAGGGACAGTTTCCTGGGTTTCCAAACTCCCTTGCTCACCTCTCTAATTCACTCAAGTGGAAGGATTCTCTCTCTACTCTGTACCATCTGGAGTTGTGGGAGGGTGACACAGGCACACCCATGGCTCTAAAGCTATTAATGGTACCGTGCTCGGTTATACCCAAAGCCCACTGCCTCCCAGACCAACACAGTACCAGGACTCACTCAAGGTCTGTGGCCACTACTGTCTCACTGCTGCTGATATTTACTCAAGGTCTAAGGCCACTTAATTATCCAGTAGTGAAGTGAGCCAGGTCTCAAGGCCATCCCAGAGGGACCACAGATTCCCTTCTGGCCCAGATTAGGTCTAGAAGCTGTATTTTCACCACAAAGTGCTGCCCTTTGCAATATTTTACTGTGGCTGGGCTGGTACTCGTTTCTTAGGCAAAGTCCCCTGCACTTCTCTCTCTCCTTTTCTGAAACAGAAATAGACTCTTTCTTCCAAGCACTGCCTGGAGTTAGGACTGGGTGATGTGGGCACTCCTGTGGTCACTGCAGCTGATATTGTGCTGGGTCACTCCCCAAGCCCATGGCCTCTCAAACCAGTGCATACCAAGGCTCACTCAAAGACTGAGGTCACTGCCACCTGCTTGCCACTGATATTTATTCAGGACCTGAGTCTACTTTAGTCAGTTGGTATGGAAGCAGGCTGGGACTCCGTTTCTTTATACGTGGGTGGTAAATTTCCCTGTGGCCTGGGGCATGTCTAAATGCTCCTCCCATGGGCACTGGTCAGAAATCAAGGGCCACAGGGGCTCCGTCCTATGTTTGTTTCACCACGTAGGGGTCAGTATTAAATTCTAATGAAAAATCTTACACTCACTTGCTTTTCCCTTCCCCAAGGAGGCTCTTCCACTCTCTGTGCTGCTGTGCCTGGGATTTAAGAAGGGGTAGTTTAGGCAACACAAAATGGTCTTTCCTGCCCTCTCCAATGTATCTTTTCTTATTATGCTAAAATCAAGTGCTGTGATATTTCATCTGATTTCTTCAGCTCTTTTGAATGTGCATTTTTGTGTGGATATTTGTTCAATTTGGTGTTTCTGCAGGGGAAGATTGCTGACAGGTTCTGTTCATCTGTCTTGTTCCACCGCCTCTGTTCTCTGTTTTTGTGTGGTGATGGATACGTGAATCTCTCCATTCAATAAAGTTACATACTAGTACTAACACACACTTGCATACACACACGCACACACACAGAGGAGTACAACTAAAAAAGTACAACTAAAAAAATTGGAATGAGATCTGTAGATTTTATCAGTGTCATTATCCTGGCTGTGATATTGTACTGTAGTCTTGAAAGATATTATCATTAGGGAAAACCATGTAAAGGTACAAAAAATTCCCCTGTATTATTTCTTTCACTTGCATGTGAATATTTAATTATCTCAAATAAGAGTTTAATTAAAAAAGATAATAGACATTTGAGTGCTTAATGTTAATAAATGATTAAAATAATAAGAAATATTTAAACTGCACATACAAGAAAAACTCTTTTAGAAATACATAAAATCATTTTTCATTATGCAAGCTATATAGAATCATTCAAAACAATTAGAACTTTTAGAACAAAAAATCACCTACCATTAACTGCCTAATAATATCTTAATTTTTTGGTATACCCACTCTCAGGCAATTTTCCATGCATTTTAATGTATATTGTTGAGTTTTTTATATTTTTGCTTTATAAAAATCACATTATTCAGTTTTATAATAAAGTTTTTTCAATTAATAAGATTTATGCAAGTCAATACTTTTCTTTCTATTATGTAATTTTAGTAGCTGTGTAAGATTTAAAATATGCAGATTTGTAATTAGACACAGCCTAGTTTCACATTCCAGCTCAGCCAATCACTGAACGCACAATCCTAAGTAAGTCACTCCATCATTCCAGCATTTGGAGTCTCAAGTTTCTTGACTAGAGAATGGAACTAATTACTGCTTATAAATTTGTCATTAGGGTACATAAGCCTTTGGTACATAGCATGTATTCAATAAATCATGAATGCTGTCTTTGGAGGCCAGAACAAAATTTCTTGGGTATTCCTAGAGCCACGACTTCATGTTTGTGCTGAGAAGACAGAGCATTTGATTCTCAAACAGCATTTGGCCATTGCCAGGCTGTGAGTCATTAGGGGATTACTAACTAATGAAAGGCCAACTCATCTGAAATTGTTCTGCAGCTCTATTTATATTCCACAGAAACCATTATTCCTAGTTTGGCAGCATGATTTAAAGATTCGTTCTACTCTCACTTGCCAGCTTACACCACATATAGAAGCACACTCTTATACTTAATTCTTATGGATATTACTGTGGGTTGACGTCCTCTCTACCTAAATTCCATTCCAGCAAATCTGAGATTTCCTTCAGATTTCTCTGGTATCTTCCGCTTGGTTCACAGCTTCATTAAGTTTCACGTGGAGTGTTCTAACAACCCATTGACCAGTCTGTCTGCCTCCACACTTCTTCTGCCTCAGTCTGTCCTTTGCAGTATAGCCAGAGTAGCTTGCTAAAAATGAGGACTTTAAAAACTTTATTATACAGCTTTTGATTTTTGAAACAATTATCCCAGTGAGTAATGAGATGCCCTGAGGGATGCTTATTTGTAAGAAGAGGCTTGTAAGAATTGAGCGAGGATAAACTGGCTTTGATTCCTACATAGGAGGCTTTTTTCCCTTGAACTCAGTTTAGATAGTTCCAAATCCACTTTATAGAAGGAAGAAAGGAGAAGCAACAACTAAGGATGTGAGGGGAGATAATTCTGTTGAGACTATTCTCCTGAGACATCACCATTTCCAAATTATCTGTGAATATTCTGGTTGGATAGATAATTGCAATTGCTCATTCAGTGAAGAAAATGGTAGGGAAAAAAGTGGAATGAAGTGATAATTCTAAATGTGTGTAAACAGAATTGTACACTGGACAACATCAAAAATAGACTAATATTTTTGAGCACTGTCTTTGGGCCAAGTGCTTTCCATATGCGGTCATGTTTAATCTTTATAGCAATTTTATGATGCAAGTTATATTCCTATGGTAGAGATGAGAACATTGAGGCTTGGGGGACAGCAACTTGCCCCAGAAAACCTCACTAGCAAATGTCAGACTCAAGTCTCTCCAAAACCCTAAGCATTACTCTTTCCTTTGCATCACTCAGCCTCATAACAGTAAAGTCTTATCTCTCAATAGCCTATATCAAATATTTATGCATGTAACCTTTCACAATAATTTCGTTCTAACAAATATTTATCAAATGTCTATAGAATATATAACGTGTAATGTTTTTTCTCTCTCCAAGTTATAATACTGAACACATATTGCTTGTCATTTCCCCCCCTGTATATTTGTTTTCTAAAAGCAATGCTGTGATCAGCCTCGTGCGAACTGTGGGTAAGAGCAGAAGAGAAGAGAATTAAAATAGAATTAAAGGAGAGGAGATTTTACTTCTGGAATGCAAGGAAGGCAGCTGCAAGGAAAGTTTGAAATCAGCTAGTCCAGAGTTTCAAACTGCAGCAGGCCAGTTCAATATTTTCTGCTGGGCACCATAAAAAATTGATGTACTTATTTACGTAATATCCATAACATGGACTAACATTTAGCACCAAATTAAATAATTTATTCCTTTAAATTTAAATTTATTAGAAACATTAAATTTAAATGTTTTCTCAGTATGCAAATATGTGATCTAACTCACAAGCATAAAATTCAATGAATAAAACAGACCATATAACTGAGTGCGAGCAGGTGCTTCCTAGTTCTGTTAATGTCCATTTGCTATTTGTTGTGTGATATTTTACTACATGTCATAAAGACACATCTGGATGTAGGTTTAAAGACCATGGGGAAACACTTGTCTATTTGCTAATAATTCTCCCCATTCCACCTACTATCCCACTCGCAACACAAATAGTAAACAAACAAACAAAAAACTTCTGTGAGAAACATTTAGCGTATAGATCATTGTAGATCATCAAAGTCCTATGGAAGCATAGTGAGAACCTACTGGGAGCACAGTCTACATTAGACCAATAATATTTTTTTTTAACTGGGCAAAATAAGGTATAGATTAGGGAAATAATTTGAACTGCAAACTGTCTTCATTGGTGAAGACTATTACCATTGGGTGTAATCCTCTGCCTGTGTCCGAGGTGAAAAGGATGCTTTGTCATACAGCATTTCTAGGGCTCTTTGCTGGTAGGGAGGGGATATGATTGAGTCCTCTCTGCCCTATGTTTGAGTGTGCATGCACACACACACACGAACACACACTCTCTCTCACAGTTAAGGAACATACTTATTAATTTTTTTCTTTTGAAAAAGCAATGTATGTTTGTTTCCAGGACAATTTGAGAAATGATAAAAATCTACAAAGAAGGAAAACAAATGGTCTTTATTTTCTCATTAATTTTAATAGCACATTTTTTTGGAAAAAAATTATGGGAATTAAAAAGGAAATAAAGCTTTTTAGAGTAGGTTGTAATCACACTAGCATTCAACACAATTTTAATGAATTTGTCAAAAAGTTACAGCTATATTCTATGATTTTAATTAGTGTTTTTACATTGCTTAACTTGAACAGCGTTTTGAAAGAGACGAAGACACAAAGACTGAGCTTCAGGCTATAAATCCCTCCAATGAGAATTAACCTCTATGAAAGATAAGCTTCTTGTTAGTGGCTTCCTTCCTCTGTCAAATACCCAAAGACTCACTACTAAGTCAATGCATTTTATCTTTCCAAATGAAATCCTCCTGTGGTGTGTAGTGAGCTTGATAAAGATGATATAAGTAGTTGGAAAAACATGATTTTATCTTCACTTTCTAAGTCACATTTTACTGAAATGAACATTTCATTCTCTTCTTATTTTCTTTTTTGATTTCGAGAGCCATGGTTTTAAGTTGATTAACCACCATTATTAAACTAAAGTACGTGCAAATGAGAATAGATTCTCCTCTGAGAGGAAAAACTTTTAATTTTCAAAGAATACTATCTGCTATTCAAACATGTTTGAGAGAGCTTAGAGATATCTGGTCTCTTTTCTGTAGGAAGTCAGAAAGGTGTGTACATCCTGCATGTTATAGGAAAGAGCTGTTATACAGGGACAGCAGCTTTTGGAACCGTGGTGTAATGGGAGCCAAGATGTAAGAAAGAGGATATTAGGAGCCTCGTGTGCCCTGGCTGTCAATCAATAACATTTCCCAGAAACACCCTTGCCATTAAAAAGGTCCATGATGTAATCTGATTAATTAATTGCCATTAATTACATTAGGGCATTATTAATTGTTTAAAACAAAGGACACTTGTGTTTCATGGCTGAAGGCCAATCCAGGATCATCATTTACATGTTAAAGGACCAAATATTCTCTGGTTTATGGCAAAACGCATGTTTCCTGGAGTGAAGGGTGCACGTGTGTTTCTTGGGAGGAAGGCCCAGGGCCCAAGCTATGACTTACCAAGAGCCGAGGTCATGTGATATTGGGCCTGTTATATTGGACCCTGTGTCCCTTGGCAATGCTGTAAGTCATTATCCCTTAGAACTTAGTGAGTTGAGTCAAATTTCCCAATTTAATTACATGATTAGTAGGGAGGCATGATTGCTATAGTCAGTGTTGGAAACAGGGGTCATCAACCTCTTTATAGGTCAGAGGAAGTAAACACAGAGAGCAAATGATGCAGCAGGATTTTAAAGTATAATATGAATCTACAGACAAAGATGATACCAAATACCAGAGAGCCAAGGCAAGACATCAAAGCCAAAGACATAAAGTGCAACCTAAACAATGAAGATATAATCTGCTTAATCACCCCCTTGCATCTCAGTAGAGGCAAACAAAGTAACTAAGACTGAGATAGTGATTTTAAGATCAGAGCCCACTAGAAATAGAAATCAATGGACTAAGAAGCATGTGAGGTCAATCCAGAATTGTATTTAAAAACTGTTCTATGTGGTCTGATTTTGAAGTAACGGAGGGGCCTGCCACCTTTCTTTAAGGTATTAGAAGGTAAGGAGGGTGTTGAGGGAAAACACATGGTTATCCCTTGCTTTGCAAGAGGTTAAGGAATCCTCAGCCCATTTCTTTTCACTAGTCTGTATCCCAGACACTAATGGGACCCATGATGCTGGGCATATTAGACTTGCCTTGTTGGACTGATCATAGAACCACTTAGACTACGGGTTCCAACAGAGACCTTGGACCAATCCAATGGGGCTATCACTGAGCCCCATTTAAATCCTTGTAGTGGAGATTTTGTTCATATATTTCCTGGCCAGCTATGGCATGAAGTCTCCTGAACCAAGCTGAACATCTTCAGCGCAGGCACCACCATTCCCAACAGAAATAGAAAACAAAGAAAAGGAGCATTTCTGGTTATATTACCTTTAGTTTTTTAAAATCTGTTGTTTAATGTATGTATTTACTCAACAAAGTATTTCTGTTTCCTATCACATTAGGATTTTTAAAAATTATCTTGATAGATTTAAGGAGTACAAGTGGTTTTCTGATACATGGATGAATTACATAGTGGGGAAGTCAGGGCTTTTAGTGAATCTGTCTCCTGAATAGTATACATTGTACCCAATAGGTAATTTTTGGTCCCTTATCTCCCTCTCCCGTTATCACCCATGTCCATTGTGCCACTCTGTATGCCCCTATGTACTTATAGCTTAGATTTCACTTATAAGTGAGAAGATGCAGTGTTTGTTTTACTTCACTTAGGATAATGCCTCTAGTTCATCCCAGTTGCTGCCAAAGACATATTAGAATTTATTTTAAAATATGCTCTTGTGCAGATTCCAAATCACCTCTGTATTGGCTCTAGGTTTTCATTGGAACGTTTAGACTGGTGGTTCTATGCTGAGTCCCAGCAAGGCAAGTCTGATGTGCCCAGAATCATGAGTTCTGACAGCCTCTGGAAAATGGCCCAACAGACGATGAGCTCCCGCGAGTGGGGTCCATGCACGTTTCTGATTTTCACAGTGTTTGAGATGGGTCAGGTGCTCAATAAATGTCTGTTAAATTGAAGCAAACTGAACTTGTTTAAAAACACCAAAGCCAGTGGAATTAAATCACTAACCTCGAGGTTAAATGCATTCTGTTCATCATCAATAAATGTGCTGGTAGATTTTTTTATCAATACTTCCTTTTCCTTGGATGAAGTACTTCAATTTAAATGAGTACTACTATAGGTAAATATAAAACCCCTGCTTAAGCCAAAAAATAGATATACATTATATAAACACAGGTACCACTCTTTACTCAGCTTTGTAGCCTCAGCAAATATTCTGAAATGCATAAGAAATAATAACTAATTTTTTGCTGAGTTTTCTAGTATATAACATATGTACTTATAAAAATATTGAATGAGATTCAATGATGTCATATATATTACCTTTGACTTGTTTCACAAAAAATCAATAATGTTTTAATATTTTTATAATTTCTTGTTCTGTGCCACGAACTAAAAGATTCTCTTAGAAAAATTGTCATAAAGATACTTAATATGGAGAATACATTTTGAGATATTTCTGTATGGTCCACAGTAAAAACAAAACAAAACACACAAACAAAAAACAAAAAACAAAACTATGATTTGTTGACACATTGATGAAATATCTAAGAAGACAGTAAAGTCTCCAAAATGGAAGTCAGAACTGGGAATTATGCTTGCTTATATTTTTAGAATACATACGACAACATATGAAAAAGAGACAAACCAAAAGAATATGAGAGATCAGGGAAAAATCCTATTCTTCACTTTTAGAAAAACAACTAATAGTCCCTATCGATATATATATATATTTTTTAATCTTAGGATGTTACAGATGAAAGACCTTAGAGATGATGGAGACATGCTCCGTTTTATCTCCATATTTTGGTTCTTGATTAATTTGGAGCCCCAAGGGGTCAAATAACATTCGCTTTTCCTTTGGTTGACTTCTTTAATATGTTTACTGTTTGCAACTGCCTCAAGTTTGTAACCGTTATATTTTCCCCAATAGGAATATTAACAGAATCAATCTTCAACTTTGTTGAAGTCTTTTCCTTGTAAAAAAACAAACAAAAAACTTCAATACTTTACATCAGGTGTAGGCTATTTTTTTCCTGTAAATAGCCACAAAATAAATATTTCTGGTGTTGCAGGCTGTAAGGTTTCCATCTCAACTGAACTCTGATATTGTTGTCTGAAAGCTGCATAGACATCATATAAAAGAATGAGCGTGGCTTTGTTCTCAATGAACTTTACTTATGAACACAGAAATTTGAATTTCATATATTTTTTTCTGGTGGGACTAATATTCTTTTTTCTCATTTTATATCAAGATATATTAACAAAATACGATGAGATTTTAACAGGATATCTAAACTGAGGTTTATAGAAGCCACCAAGATATACCGATAAGAAATTTTACAATCAGATCACCATACACATAGGGTAGAAGATGATTTTACGATATATTTCCACAACATTAAAAATAGTCTCATCAATTACACAAATAGGATCTGAACGGGGAAAGAGAGAGAATGTATGCATAGGTTTCTTAGGAGGGAGCCGTTGCCACAATGTGTGGTCTAAGAGGCTGCCTTCTCCTTCACCCCAGACTTAGTAAGGGGCTTCAGAGGGACACTAAGAGAACTTAGAAGATATTTGTAAGACATTCTGAACTAGTGCCTAATTAACACCTGAAGTTGAAGCAGCCCATGGAAGCAGGATAGAGATTACTGTGCTGGGATTCTCCACACTTCCAGAACTGCAGGTTCCAGATGCATGAGTGTGCCCTGGGCTCATACCTAAGCCAGGTGGAGTGGAGAGCAGGCACAGGGTCATTCAGGTCCTGTCCGAAGAGCCACTCAGGAGGGACGAGAAAACCTCAAGTCAAGAATTTAAGGAGGAATCCCTAGTGTGAAAAAAGAAAGAGAATCTTAAATAAAAATACATTAGCTTAAGAGAAATGTTGGCGAGAACCCCCAAAAAAGGAATCTTCAAAGAACCCACAGTATTGCACAAGACTATCAATTTTAATCATGTGTATATCTAAAGCCACCCAGCCAAGTAAGACAGTCTTATTATATTATCTCCCCTTTCTGTCCCAGGTTACAGCCATGCAATCCTAAAGAACTTCTAGAGAGTAGGAGAGGAGTTGAGGGGTGGGGGAGAGAGAGAGAGACAGAGTGTTAGTTGAGAGACAACAGATCACTCCCTGCAAAGGCAGGCTACAGTCAACCACAGGTAAGGAAGAGGGTGAAGTTTTGTTCTGAAATGAATATCTGCATGAAGCATTCATTTCCTTCCAATATTGGTTAGAAATACTAAAATCTGAATGCATTTTTGCCTGAAAAGTGTCTATGGGATTATGTAATTACTTAGGAATGAGCTTGCAAACTATGTATGTGATCTGCTCAAGTTTCCATCCTGGAAGTGGAACGATTATTCCCATGTAACTCCATTTAAAGCAGTGGTAGGGGATTGCATTAAGTTGTGTTTTGTTATATTCTATGAGTCATATTTGATGTAATTGTTACAGAAGGAAAGAAGAAGTATAAGAAGAGAAAGATGAGGAAAAAGAAGAAAAGAAAGCATACAGATGGATTTGCTTATTTTCTTATCATACATGGATTTAAACTGAGGACCAGAAGCCTGACTTGTCCAGAGTTTCAGATCTGTTTATGAGATCTAGTCTACTCTTCATTTTATTCTATATCTATTTTAGCCAGGGTAGAAGACACATTTCCTTATTCCCTAATCTTATTTCTTTCATTCTTAATAATATATTCAGATTTAAAATAATAATATTTAAAGGAAGCCAGAAACAAATTATAAGTGTGGGAATTCAAACTTTCAATTTTTTACCCAATCAGCCCTGTGCCTCATAATTTTAAAACAATTCTAGTTTAAAATGCAGCTAAGCATCAATGAACTATCAAACATAATCTAAATGTATCAGAAACTAATTCATCCAGCTGGCAATAAACCCAGATGTACCAAATTAATAGCTTAGTTCTTTCTAGGAATCTACAGTACATTAACAACAACAAACATGCTTATAGAAAATGTTGTTTGAGGGTATTGAAGAATTATCCCAATGAGCACTGCTATAATTATAATTATGATTTAAAATAATAATAGCTCCTCTGGGGAGTAAAAATCCTTTTCTGAGAATTTTTTTTTATGGTTTCAATCTGAACTTAAAATTTTTTATCCAGAGTCAAAGCAGAGGGAAGAAAGAAACAGTTTATCAATAATAAATGAGGAAATAAATTATAAGAAATACACAGATGTATAATTGCCAACAGAGACATTTAGGGAGAAAAGACTCTGTATCCATAATCTACAGCTTTAAATCAGCAGCAGATTGAGGGAGAAATTTGAGCTGATAGCTGGACTGACAGATCAAAAATTAATGGTCATTCAGATATTGTTAAGATATTACATTATGCCTTAGGCTGAGCTAGGACACATGAAGAAACAAAAAGAAAAGACATGATCTTTATGCTACTAAGGAGCCTATAGGAGAGTTAGAAAACAATAAAGCTATATTTTTATGGTCTTTAATGAAATATTTGGCTGTGTGGAAATCAAATAAAATGTTGTAGGGATTTTCAGGGTGATGTGAACCAGTTAAAAAGCCAAAGAAGGTTGGCATGGGCAGAAAGAGGTTTTCAAAGTGCTGTCCAGTGTAAAGTACCATTGTAGTATAAGTGTAGCATACTTTGCTCAGAACTTATACTTGGGATTTCTACATGATATGAAGTGGGCGCTATCCCATCTCCATTGCTAATCTCCTAAGGAACACATAATAAAATCCATGACACTGAATTCTACAAACATTACCCAGTCATTTATGTACACGTATATACACGTGTCTCTGTGTGTATATTATATATTGCATATGTATATAATATATATATAACATATATGTAACACATATATATGTATGTATGTGTGTGTATATATACATATACATATATATATAACAATTTCTGCAAGTAACTAGATAGGGCAATTGAATCCAGGTAAGCTTTACAGAGTACTTTCTAAGTGCCAACTGTATGTACTGGTAATTTAACTTGCAAAGTCGGCCTCACCCGGCACTGAAGCAGCATATGACAAGCTCATTCTCCACCTTCACCCCTGGAATTCATCTTGATGCCTCAGTTAGAAAGAGATGATAGACACCATTTTCTCTGGATCCCCACTTCCCCTTATCCACACAGTATTGAGGTGAGGGTAAAGGAAATGGGTGGACACTAGGGGGCTTTAGACTTTGACAGTTGCTTATACACGTGTGCAAAGGATAGCGCAGGACTAGGGAAGATCACGTGCCAGACTCTGATACTCATAATGATAGTTGCACATTCCCACGTGCCAGGCATGATCTCCCACATCAGTTATTCACTTAATACTCAAGTGCCTATGGGGTTCTCATGCATTTATTTTCGTGGCATAGGTGAGGAAACAGGAGTGCCATAAACACTAACCGTGGACAACACGGATACACAGAAAACAGTGTCAGCACCAGGCTTTGAGCGCAAGTGGCTGACCTGTTCTATGTTGAGTCTTGTGATGGATAGGGACACAGATATGTGGGAATTATGTCTTTCTTCTTTCTTGTGAAGCTCAGAATTTAGTTAGGGGAGGCAGACATGTAAGCATACAATTATAGAATAGACATAATCTGATAGAAGCCCAGAGAAAAACAAATTTAATTCCAGAGAGTTCACAAGCAAAATATTTTGTGTAAGTCACATTATTTTTTGTGTTTTGAAAGGATTTAACGAATTGAAAAAAAAAAAAAAGGAAAGTGTTTCCAAGAAAGAGGGAAGAAGTAGAGTCAAGCGTCATAGGTAGGAGCCACGTACGATTAAATGTGGCAGACAACCAGGTAAGTCAGACAGCACAGCCTGGGGAGAATCGCGGAGAAGATGCTGCAGAGATAGGTTGTATCTGTCTGAACTGCAGAAAATCAGTTTAAGAGAAATAATTGGACTTCTATTGTGATTATCATTTTGCTTACACCATACTTGTAGTACCTTTACTTCCAAAGGTGTTCAACTTTAGTGTTAAACCAGCATCCTACTTTCATCGAATAAAGCAAAATAAAGTCTGGACTTCCTCACCAACTATGTGAATTTGAGCCAAATAATCACACTAGAAGAAAAAAAAAATCAGTGTCTTGTGCGTGAGTGCTATAGACTCAATGTTTTTTCCCCCAAAATTCATATGTTGAAATCCTAAGTCCCCAAGTGATGGTGTCAGAAAGTGGGGCCTTTGGGAGGTGGTTATGTCATGAGGATGGAGCTGTCATGAATGGGATTAGTGCCCTTCTAAAAGGTATCTCAGAGAGCTTCCTCCCTCTCTTTTCCATAATGTGAGGACCCAGAGGGAAGACAGTCCTCTGAAATCCAGAAGGTGGCCCTCACCAACGTTCCACTTGCTGGCACCTTGATCTCAGACTTCCAGCCTCCAGAACTTTGAGAAACAAATTTCTATTGTTTGGTCTATGGCACTTTGTTATGGCAACCTTCGCAGACTGAGATAACAAAGTCATTGGTAGAACTGGCTGAGATACAGTGCATGATGGCAAATGGGAATGATCGCTCCAGAGCTGGAGCTCCAAGGGGCTGAAGGAGAACTGGGAACCAAGGCCAAGAGCAGAACCAAGTATAAAACTGAGGATTGGGTGGCTCAAGCTGTGTAAGGGGCTCCCTGATGTCAGGGTGCTGGGGAGTCAGTCTTTCTTAGTAGCCTCTACGTAGATTCCTGATTCCCTTTCCTTTGCCAAATTGCCTTCTGCAGTAAGCTTCCAGGTATACAGAACCTACCAAGATCATACTTTGTCTTCCCTCTCTGGGCTCTAAAAGGCACTCAGAGGCACTCTCTTTTTTTTTCTTTTTCTTTTCTTTTTATTTTCATTGTAAAGGTAGTGATAACAATGGGAAAAGAGCAGGCTATTTAAGAAAAGAGCTTTATGAGAGAAATTAATTTCTACAAGAGACTTTATTCTTCTGCCACTCCTATGTGTTTTATTCTGAGACAGCTGAATGATTAGAGGGGCCCTGCTGGTTGATAAGAGCTGGTTCAGTATTAAGCCACTCTTCCAGCCTAAGTAGATGAATGATTGTCTTCCTCATCCAACCTTACTTCTGCTTTTCTGAGTTCCTTTTGCTACTAACCAGATGCATACAAACTTGAACTAGGTGTCCACTTCTTTGTGTAGCCGTCTATCACCCCAAGAAGAGGGAAAGTTCCTCTCCTCTCTGCCCTTCTGGCTCTCAGTGCTCCCTCTGTCTTTTTCCCGATGTACCGGAGGGACAGAAGCATTGCAGTTAAGAGCATGAACTCCAGCCCCACACTGGACAGGGCTGAAGTATTTCCACCACTTGCCACTTGTGGATCTGAGGTCAACACTCAGCAAACAGGAATTAGAACCAGACAGTGGTCATTGTAGAAATGACGGTCCAGAATTTCAGTGACTGATCTCTTCGAGTTCAGTTTCCTTACCTGTCACAGGTGAGGAATATCAAATGATCTCTTAGTGAATTCTTGTGGATTAATTGGAGTCAATCATGTAAGGTGCTGAGCACATGATGAGAGCTCAATATAGAGGCGTGGTTATTATATGTGTCTGTATCTGGAGAATCCCCCGACATGGTGAAGTGTCCATCCCCAGTATAGAGCTTCACACAGAACAGTTTGCAGTAACCATTTGAACTAACTTGCCCCTACTTCTCCCTTCATATTCTGACCAGGCCATAGGTTTAGACTAATACCTGAGTTTTCCCTACTCTGTTTGCTCACACATTCTTAGCCGGATAGCAGTTCTTTTTAGCATCCTACTGCCAACTGAGTTCTGCTCGGCTTATCCTCTCACCCAATACCTTAGTTTCTCCAAATTCCCAGATCCTTTCTCAGAATCATAAAATCAAATACGCTGCTTATTTTTTTCTGTGACAGGGTGAGCCTAGGAAAACACGTTTCTTGAAATGCCTATCACATCACATGATTCCTACCACCACTGGGAGGTTTGAGGTTACTTCGTGTAAGATTTCCATTGCTGTTGTCATTGTTCCCTTTGTCTTCCTTATTGTGAGACAGGATGGTGTTGCTGGGATCCAGATATTCTTCACTCTTCAGAATTGTCATCTTCTTCTGTCTTAATCTGGAACAAATCATTAGGTCAGCCATTCAGCTCTCTCCATCATCATTTCTACGGTCACCATCTGTCTGGTTCTTATTCCTGTTTGTTGACTGGGTCATTTTGTATCAACACTTCTCGAATTAGGACGAGGTCTGCATCGCCTCTCCATCGCTTAGGCAAGAACTGGTGTTTTGAGCTCACATTTGCGGTAGACACAGTTCCCCTGGTGTGAGCCTAATTCTGGCTGACTTCTTCATGTTAGTCCTGTGTCACTGGTGTCCCAAATGTAGCCCATGTAGAGCAGCTGGATGGGAAATCAAGCTGGAGCTGCTGGAGATGGTGTTATTAATAAGAAGTCACCAGCAACATTTTCTGTAGCTCTCAGGCAGACTTGAGTGGATCTTCCTGAGGCACTTGAAATAGATTAGAGCCAGTGGATACTTGGGGTTGTCAGATTCCCTTATGCTTGTCTCCTCCTATGAATTACTTACTAAAACAATGTGTGCAATGACCTGTGTTTATTTTGCTTTCTTCTTTTATTCTGCTCATATGTATATATGTCTTGTGTTATGGACATCACTGCATTTTCTTTCTCAGTCATATGACTTTTTTCAATCGTCATTTGTACTATTCATGTGTTCAGCTATGCGAGACAGAAAAAGCAAAGCCTAAGAATGCTAAACAAAAGTGTTATTTGCCAAAGAGAAACAGGATTATGCTGCTCACTGCAAAGAAGCATGTGGAAAGAAGCAAAAGGTGATTATTATGTAATTATGCAAAAAGTTGGCCAAAGCACACATGTATTTGTAAGTAAATGAAGATATTAAAAGTTTATGAGAAATATTAATCGCCACTCATTTGAAAGGAATTATTCATGTGCAGAGAAGAAACACAATGGACACAGAATGTCAAATAGAGAGCTAAAGATATGTCAGCATGGTTTAGCCAATGAAGGTAAAACTCAGTGATTCCATGCTGTAGTGAGCATCAGTAGAGTAGAATGTCCACATGATTAAAATCAGCTTCTGGCAGAAGCTAAAATAAAATGTTTCCTGCCAAGCACTGCATGCTCTGGAGGACAGAGCACATTCTTAAAATGCATCATGTACTCAGTTTCCTCATGTGTCATTGAATATAGTGACATGGACCTCAAAGCAGCACTTTGTGGAGAAAATTAAAAACAGGTGTGCAGTATGTTCAGAACATAAGTGCTCTCTAAACATTAATTCTCTTCACGTCACCGTGCCAGAATTTTAGCACAAAATTGATCAGTAGTCACAATATGCCTTACCAACCCTCTCAAAATAATGTTTGAGTCAGTGTGGTATAAGGGAAAGAATGCTTGATTCTGTCACCTACTGTGTGACCTTTAACATGTTGTGTGAAGTCTCTCTGACTCTTAGTTTCTGCATCTTTACATGGTTATTGGACACTTACCCTGCCCTGCCACTAGGATTAGCACCAAGGGAAGTGAGGCACCTCACAGAGTATCTGGAACTTAGTAGCATTCAGTAAATGACAGCAGCATCTTTCATTGTTATGTTTATTGTGTTTACTATTTTTTCCCTCAAAACTGAAGATACTCCCTTTGGCAGAATATATTCTAAACAACAGTGTTTTCTGTGCCCTAAAATGTTTGTAAAGGTAAAATAACATATAAGAACTACTAAGCCATAAAGCATGTTATGCCTGGGTTGTAAGACAAAGATTTATACATCACTCAATGGTCTCCTGTTCTCCACGTTCAGGACACAGCTAGCCATCTTTTAGCAGAAACCATTCCCTCCCCAAATCCTATGACCCCCAAACCCTAGTAGTTTCCATTACTGGCCCATGTTAAAAATGCTTAAACCCTTTCTCATGATCTGCTTTGATGTGGGAAATGATGTCTTCCTTCTTCATGAGGGAAAATCCAAGTGAGATGGATAATGGACATTAGACCTAACAGTGCCATTTGTCCTTCATTCTGCTAGGACATCCTGTAGCCCTGTTGCTTGTCCCTTGTCCCCGCAGTGCCCTACTTTGGTGGAAGTGTGATACATAACACTAAGCATACAACCCTGCCAATGTCAGCTCTACCAGTGAGGATCCTGTGAAAAGCTACCAAGGGCCTGATGTATTTGCAGCCATGTGTGTATTCATCTGTGATCTTTATTCAATACAGTTCTTCACTTAATATCTTTCTTGGCCTATTTAATCTCAGCACTGCCTCCTGTTCATAGTCAAGCATTTTTCCCACTTCAATGCACTCAAATAATAATCACTTGTCATAGCGCACTCCCTTTATAGCGTACGTTCACAGCTACAAGCACATTTGATCTTCACAGCAGCCCTGTGAGTTTGAGATGGTAAAAGTTACTTTCTCCTTCTGTAGAAGAAGAAACTGAAGCTCAGCGATGTAAGAGATTTCTTCAAAGTTAAACAGCTAGTATGTGTTTGGACTCGATCTTCAACTTAGATCTCCTTATTCTAAAATATATAATTTTCATAATCTTTATTTTTCTAATCACCTTTATTTCTATCATTTGGCGGAATTTGTTCATTTTTAAGTTTTTCCTCCTGAGCAGAAATATTATTTCTGTTTTATAAATGTAGTACCTTAGGTGTCACTTAGGGCTTCATTCACTCATTGATTCAATAGTTCATTCATTCCGTTAATGAATATTTATTAAGTGCATATAGAGGGTTAGTATAAAGTTAGTCACAAAAGACCTCAGCAACTCTGGAGCAAGCAACATTAGGAAGTCACTGTGTGAACTAGGATTACATATAAAATAACCAATTGCCAATCTAACTGTAGTTTCAAATATTGATGAACAACATGGGAGTTGCTAAATTTGGAATTCTTTTGCAGAAGGGATTTGTCTCTTCTCCTTATTTATTTGTTTATTTACTTAATATGGACTCACAAATGTTTATTTTATACTTTGGGTTGTAATCCCAAACTAGTTTTTGTATTTTGTTCTTCAAATTTTGGGGATTATTTTTTAGTTGGCTCTTGTCTTCTTTTGACATATCAACATAATTGCAGAATTTTTTTTGAGAACCTTTTTTACTTTCTGGCACTACAGAATGCTCCAGACTCATCTTGTATAATTCCTGCCCAGTGCTAAAAGCAATCATTTCTTTAAAGAGCCCTGATTCCTTTTCCTGAAGCATAGTATTAGAAAGTGGATCTGGGCCTGAGGTATGCTTGTTGTGAATGGGGCTTTTAAATCCTCTCCACTGACAGAGACAGGAAACGTGTGTGTATACTAACCTGTTTATATTCACGTGCATCTATAAATATTTATGTATGCGATCATCACTATCTATATTAAGCTAAACATACGTTTGACTCCAGAATTTCGCTTTTTCCACACATTGCATCATTTGAATCACACAGTAGGTAGCTTCCTTCATACAGGCTGGTTTCTTTCAGTTAACAATATGCATTTAAGTTTCATCCATGTCTTTTTGAGGCTTGATACCTCATTTCTTTTTAATGTGTGCAGCTTTTTGTGTGGAAAAAAGTTTTTAAATAAGTTGAGTAGTTGTATTAGCTTCCTAGTGCTTCTTTAACACAGTACCACAAAATGAGTGGCTTAAAGCAATAGAAATTTATTCTCCCACAGTTCTAGAGGCTGAGAGTCCAGATTAGGGTTTCGGCAGGTTTGGTTTCTGCTGGAAGATCTCTGGGGGAATCTGTTCTGTGCTTCTCTCTTACCTTCCGTGGTTGCCCTCACTCCTTGGCATTCCTTCTTGTGGACACATCACTGCACTCTCTGTCTCTGTCTTATGCGACATTCTCTCCTATGTCCCTCTTCTCCTCTTCATATAAGGACATGAGTCACATTGGATTAAGGGCCCATCACACTGCAGTATGACCTCATCTTAACTAATTATATCTGTAATAACCTTATTTCCAAATAAAGTCACATTCTGAGGTTCTGGGAAGGACATAAACTTTTGGGAAACACTTTTCAGCTCAGTACTTTAGCTATACTTTTTTTACATCATAAAAAATATACTCCACAGCACAGATATGGCCAGACTGACAATCACATACAATTCTTCATCAGAGGGGAAATGTTATAAACAAACGGAAAAAAACCTTGATCAGATTTTCTTAGAATAACAGTCTGCGTTCTGCTCCAGTTGGACAAAATTACATCTCTTAGTCTCTTCAGTGAATCTACAGTTGTTTGTCTATATCTGGCTCCAACACTTAATAATTACATGTTCTTGAATAAGTTACTTGAATTCCTCTTTGCATTTCTATTTACTCATCTGTAAAATGGAATTACTAATAATAGTGCCTCCCTGTAGAAGAAATCAAGATGTGGGTTGGATGCCATAACAGAAATTAAAAAAAAAAAAAAAAGGGGGGAGTGGAAATAAAGATACAGGAAAATAAACATTTTCTTAGCTGATGAAAAGCACAATGTCTTCATCTGATCATCGATATAAACAGGGAATGCGGCCCTCTGTGCCACAGAGACCTGCTCATTTGGTGGCTCCTGCACATAGTAGGCTTTGATGGGTCTGGAGCTGGCTATAGTTAGCTCCTGGGCTTCTGTAACAAAATGTCATAGACTGGGTGGCTTACAGACAAAATTTTACCCCTGCAGTTTGAGAGGTTGGAAGTCTGAGATCAGGCGCCAGCATGGCTTACTGGAGTCTGGTGAGGGCCCTCTCCTGAGTTGCGGATGGCAGATTTCACACCGTGTCCTCGCGTGGGAGAAAGAGGGGGAGCTAGCTCTCTGGCTTCGCCTTACAAGGGCTTGCGTCCCATTCATGAGGCCTCTGCTTCCTGACCTGATTACCTCCAAAGGCCTCTCCTCCAAACGCCATCACATTGGTGGGGTGTTAGATTTCATTATATGAATTTTGGACACAAACATTCAGTCCATAACAGCTTGCCTATCTTGTGTAGTCAGCTGCTACTGGATATTGTCAGGAAAAGAGCAGTACTCCAAGTTCAAGGGTATCACTTTCATCCAGGACATCACTGTGGTTAAAAAAAAAAAAAAAAAAAAAAATCTCGTGAACATTGGTTTAGAGACAGAGTTCATAGAAAGTTCATCCTTTACAAATTCAGTTGGAAAAAGCTTTCCATAAATCATCTACATGAGAAGGTTGTTCTGAGGCTTAAGTAAAATAATGCAAAAAAGAGACTGAGCTCTCT
The DNA here is from genome assembly GCA_963574885.1 of Lepilemur ruficaudatus. NCBI lineage: Eukaryota > Metazoa > Chordata > Mammalia > Primates > Lepilemuridae > Lepilemur > Lepilemur ruficaudatus. Next base: position 74,536 of record CAUYRT010074002.1, on the reverse strand, counting down.
TTTTGACACACAATAAACAGCATGAGCTGGAATTTCTATTTCTTCAATTAGATCTTTGTAGCTATATGTGGAAAAAATAGTTTCTGTTTATGATGTTATTCGAAGTCCTCTTTAAATAAAAAAAAATCATTATTAAAACTGCTGCTTTCTGCTGTATGTGCAGCAGGAGCCTGCGTCCTGTGATATACTGCTCTAGGAATTACATCATGCCGAATTCTCCCTTTTGAGGTGAAAGGCAACTTTGAGATTGTGCTGAGATGATAATACATCTATTCCTTTCTCCCTCTCCCAGCACGTCTGAACAAGAACATGGTCATCACAATCCTTTTATACATTCCTCCCGAGTAAAGCAATTTTGGTTTGCTTTTCATTTAACCATTATTTCTTCCATGTTACACATGTCCTATGCCAGGAACAAGAGAATGGCTAGAAAAAGACAGATACGGAAGTGAACATGATAAAGACCCTACCCTCAAGGTGGGTGTTCATTTATTCATTCATCCCACATGTGTTTATTGAACATTATGACGTGCCTGAAAGTCCTTGTCTATGCCTATATTCTACCAGAAAAACATACAGACAGAAACCACACCAGCTAAGGCCTCCAAGAGATCTAAGTGAAATGCAATTTCAGTTCTGGAATATGAAGTCAGATGTGAACAAACAATATAATTTCTTTAGGGGAACTATTGGAACTACGTAAGGGACTGTCTCATTAATCATAACCTGTTCTAGCTAACTTGGGAAGGAACATTTTCTGCTTTTCTCTGTTGGCCCAGCAAATGGAAAGGTTATTAGGTGTTGATACAGAGCAATATATGGCACTGGGGACTTGTGCTGTACTAAGGGAGGGGACCCAATTACTTTCTGTAGCAAAACTAAATTTCTTCTGGCCCCATTGCTCTAAAACCAGGAGTTTCATGGTTTAAACTGGGAATTTCTTTTTCTCCAGGCAATAGAAGATGCATGTTCTGAAGACAACACTGTTAGGCAATTTTCTAGCTATTGGGGCAGAGTTCATCTGTTGGATATTTGGATAACTTTTCATCCATTTGTGCCAACATGGTGAGCATAATTTCTTTGCGAGGAAATGAGAATATGTATGCAATTCATTATTGATGTAACCATAATAAATATCTAAATGTTCTTCCTCAATCTTAACAACCACTTAATCCTGAGTCAAGGGGTTTGAATTTTATGCATAGTTTTATGTTGACTTGCTCTATGACTTGGGAAGATCAATGGGGGACAATAATTCTAAATGATAATCAAAATACTCACATGCTTCAGAATTGGTAAAGCACATTTCAACCACTGTGCCACTTTATGTAATTCTATCCCACTGAAATATCCTATAAGGTAAGTGCAGTTATTTCCATCCATTTAAAAATAAGCAAATTTAGCTCAGAGTGGTGATAGAAAGTGTTTGGAAGAGGGAAGACATAGATGATTATATTTATCAGACACTAATTATTTTCTTTTCCCTCCATATTTTATTTTTCAAGAAGCCATATGATTTGTGTATTTTATCTTTCACTTCTATTGTTAATGATATTGAACCTGTGTTCTTAAAATGAAACTTCTTCCTTCCTTTCCTATATACATAGTAAGTACTTTTGGACATAAAGAATCTTCTACCTGGAATGAAGTTTCTGGCACTTGTGTATTAAACTGTTTTTAAAGCTCAAATATGATATCCAAATACATTTCCTTCAAAGATCTCATAATATATTAGATGAGAAGGAAATCCTGGCCGTGAGCGTGCCCAGTTCTCACTGCCAAGCTCCCGTCCACCAGCCCCACTTTGAGCACATCCAGCAGCGTTTGCTCTCTTGAGAACTGACAAGGGAAGAGAACTGGAAAGACCCTGACAATGAGTTAAGGTCATCTGAATAGAAAAGTTTAGAGTGTTGGTACTGGACAAGATTGAGGCTGGGTTTCTTCTTTTGACAGAGTGCACACCTTGTCCCAGAAGGAGAGCCAAGGAGTCTGAGTGTCCCTTCCAAAGCATGGGCCCAGCGCAGGAACTTCCGTTGTATTAATCACTGAAGGTTATAATGCAGTCTTCCTTAGTAAGGAAAAGAAAGAGCTTAGGGCTGCAGTTAGCCCTAATTGCCCCTGTGACTTTGGGAAATTCACTCCTCTCTAGGAAAGTAATCACTCTTCCCCAAAGGTTAGTGCTGGGACTCAATCATTTTCAAGATTTTAAGGCCTGGCTACTTCTTTTTAACAGTGCAATACTTGGCAGCCACTAATCCCCTCTGAGCCTCAGTTTCTCACTTGTACCATGAGGATTCAAAATTTCTACTGATTTCACATGCCATTATGAAGTAATAACAGGATAAAGTAGGAAATGTGCTCTCAATATTATAAAGCACAAGTCATGTAAAAGCTAAGATTTACCTTTGCTTAGTTCCAGCTTGAAAGGACAAATATTGATTCTATGAAAGGCTTCAGGGTATAACAAACACGAATATTCTTTAATTCCCACTGTTGATTTGGAATTGCACTGGAGGGGAGGTTTGCCACAGCAAAAATTCCTGTCGCTACTGGCGCCTTCCTCCTTCACTCTCTCGCTCTCTGCTCTCTTACCCCATCGTTCCCAATCCCATCACTCCTGACCCCCACAAACCACCTGCTTCCGGGCACAGGTGAATTACAACAACTGAGGTTTTAATCCAGGCTGCTCCACTTGCTCCTGTGTGACTTGAAACAAATTACTCTCCGTATGTCTCTTATCATTTCTAAAACAGGCCAGCTCATGCAAACAGCACAGCGTCACTACGAGGTGTCAAAGCGACAGTGGCATAACTTTGAAACACTAAATAACACGGCTGCCATGTGGTAAAGGCTCAGAAACTGGTAGTTAATCCTATGACCTTTCTTTTTTCTTTTTTTAACTTAGCAAGAAAACAAAACAAATAAGTTATCTGAATCATGCCCCTTTGACAAGACATAGAGAGAGAATGAGTGTTCCAATCTGTGTATGTATTTGCTCTCTTTCATTGTGGGCAAAGCTTAAAGAAATGTGCTTCTCTTTCGCGTTGTATCTTTTGATGCGAATCTAACAAGCTCTGCTTCCTTTCTAGCGTAAATGTGTTCTCTCTCTTGGTTGGGGCTAACACAGCTCCGTTGTGTCACGTGATTGATACAAATGTACACAGTGGTCCTCTGCTCCCGGTTGCTCTGAGTACTGAAACTGGACAGTGGTCAGACATGCCCTAATGCTCGTTGTTTTCTGTGTGTTCTAGGAAGGACAATGTGCCTTATTTCTCAGAATTTCCTCAATATTTGAAAGGCAAATCAAAGGCAAGTACAAAGATGTTTCTCTAAGAAAACATATTAGTGATAAAACCAGACTCTGAAAAGGTTTTCTTGTCCTATTAAAAAAATAAAGTATTAGTGCTATGCAAGAAAGTATACGTCCATCAGTAACAGCAATGACAGCTGACCGTCAGACTGTAATACAGGTAATATATGGTGCATATATTTTTTGTTGTGTATGAAGTAAATGCATCTATAAAATATATGCTTCTATGCTACAAACTTGTTGTAGGCTCTTGCAGGCTGAATGAATTCCTGGACTCTCCATTCAGCTTAAAAATCTGAATAATAAAGTACAAAATTCCTCTCCAGATGTAAGAAGGAGCCTCAGTAACTTCACTGTCAGCCTTTAAGCTTGAGAATTTCTGCTACATTTATGTAGTCCTTTGAAGACTAGACATTCTTTCATAGTAGAAAAAGTCAATATTTGACTTTTCAAGCTGGAAGGGAGCTGAGGCAAATCTCAGCTTGTACATGAATTGTGCTTGCTTAACTCATTTTGGGGACTTGCTTAACTGATTTTTCTCTCTGTAACCTAAAACCCTGGAACCGAATAGGATTCACCAAGGTAGTTATCTGTACATACCCATATTTGTTTCTGATTTAATTTCCCATACATTTATGTATATATAATTGCATGCAGGCACTAGCATGATGGTAGTATATGCACTATTATTATAGTTTCACTTTTTTTTATATTGTTTGAATTTCTTCCCTCCACTTTCTGCCTTCCCACTTCCAAAATTGCCCTTCCCTACAAACTAAATAATTCATGTCAACAAATTAATATTAGTTTGTTAACATGAACTGCCTGGTTCCATATTACCTGGAGGTACATATGTGTATAAATGTATCTATATGTATTTACATGTATGTATATCTTGAGGACGTATACACACATATATCCTTCTTTATACTCTGAAGCTTAAAAAAAATCGTTGTTCTTTTCTGACTTTTCAAGGGGAGGTCATGTTATATAAACCTTCCTGCATCTTACTTTAATGACTACATGGTATTCACTATTTCCATGGTGACTCTAGCATGATTTATTCTGACAATCTCCAGTTAATAGACTTGTGCCATATTTATAAATTTTTCCCTCTGTAAAAACAAGATTTCGGTAACAATTCTATTATGTATATTCTGACATATTTGTATTTTCATTTTGTGGAATTGAATCCCCAGGGTGGAAGGGTCAAAGGAAATGTTTACTTTTATAAGTTCATTGAGGCTGCTAGAGTGGAGTCTAAAAACGCTGTAACGATTCACGTTTCTGTCGCAGTGTGTGAGGAGGTCTTTTAGACTCAGTCCTGGTGATACTGTGTATTACAGAACTTTTTAATTTGGCAGTCTTCTAAGTGTAAAGAGATATGTTATTGTTAATGTGATTTGCATTTCCCTGGACACTAGAGATTTGATTATTTTCTCATATGTGCTTTGCCACTTGGATATGCCCTCCTATTTTTGGCTTCTTTTGCTCATTTCATCCATTTCATTATCAGTATTCTTTTGTAAATTTATAAAATCTCCTTGTATATATATGTATTAATATTTTAACTGTGTTGCATATTTAAAAGATCCATTGTCTGTCTATTGATTGCTTCTTTTGGGGGAAACTATGCTTACATTTGTATTTTTTCTTTATTTCAGTAGATTTAGGGGATGTAAGTGTTTGCTGTTACATGGATGAATTATATAATGCTGAAGTCAGGGCTTTTAGTGTACCTGTCACCAGAGTAGTGTGCATTGTACCTGATAGGTAACTTGTGATCCCTTACCACCCTCCCAGACTCCCCTATTCTGAGTTTTCGATGTCCAATACATCACTTTATGAATACATATACCCATCGTTTAGTTCCCACTTATAAGCGATAACATGTGGGTGCTTTTCCATCCTTGAGATACTTTACTTAGGATAATGGCCTCTAGTTCCATTCAAGTTGCTACAAAAGGCATTATTTTATTTCTTTTTATGGCTGAGTAGTACTCTGTGGGGTGTGTGTGTATACACACACCATATTTTCTTTATCCACTCAGTTGTTGGGCACTTAGGTTGATTTCATGAATTGTGCTGTGATAAACATTGAGATGCAGGTGTCTTTTTGATATAATGAGTTTTTTCCTTTTGGGTAGATACCCAGTACTGGGATTGCTAGATCCAATCGTGGGTCTGTCTACGTTTTGTTTTTTGAAGAATCTTCCTACTGTTTTCACAGAGGTTGTACTAATTTGCAGTCCCACTAACAGTGTATAAGTGTTCCCTTTTCACTGCATCCATGCCAACATCGATTGTTTTTTGACTTTTAATAATGGGCATTCTGACAAGGGTAAGGTAGTGTCTTACTGTAGTTTTAATATGCATTTCTCTGATGATTAGTGACGTTGAGGGTTTTATTCACATGCTTTTTGACTATTTGTATTTCTTCTTTTGACAAAAATATGTTCATGATTTTTGCCACTTTTTGATGGGGCTATTTGTTTATTTCTTGCTGATTTATTTGAGTTCTTTGTAGATTCTAGTCATTAGTCCCTTGTTGGATGTATATGAATATTATTTGTAAATATTTTCTTTCATTCTGTAGGTTGTCTATTTACTCTGCTGATTATTTCCTTTGTGTGTGGTAAAAAAAAAAATAGGATCCAAAGTATTAATAGCTTTAATAGGGTGAAATTCATCAGAATAGATATGAAGTCACCTGTGTCAAATCCTGACAAAAGGGAGCCAGGGAAGGGCATGAAGGGAAGATCCTTACACAGGATTGCTTGATAGTAATAACGAAAAGCTCTACCAAAATCACAACCTTGCACAAAAATATTTCTGCAAGGACATTTGCCCTGCAACTGCCCATTCTACCTCAGACTGGCACTGCCTTAGTTATTGATCCTGGTAGCCAAAGATAATTGTTTCAAAACAACGCATGAAACCCTCCTTATTTTTCCTTTAAAAACCTTTGCTTCCTTTACCTTCCTGATTACACATGTGTGTATTCCCACTGCGATGTTCACTCCGGAATAAACTTGGCATTTTTGGAGAATCTCTCTCTATTTAGGTTAGCAATGCAGATTGACAGAGGGTAGTTTTTACTGTTATCTTTTTCACTCTGAATAAGAACACTACCTTTGATATATTAAATTCTCATGTATGTATTGTGCTTTGATTTTCAATTATCTATTTTCTTTGATCCATTTATCTATTCTTATACAAATGTAAACTGTATTGATCTCAGTATTTTTATAAAGTACTTCTTGGTAAAACATGTTCTCTCTTTTTTTGTAGTAATTTTCAGTAATCTCTGGTCTATTTTGAGGGAATTATTCTTCCATATAAAAATTCAGATTATTATTTCCAATGCCAAGATATTATGTTAAGATTACTAATTAGAAATGAATTAAATTTGTATGTTAATGTTATTAAAGTTAACATTTTATTTGATTAAGACTTACCATGAAGATTTTGATATGTCTTTTCTTTGTTCAGAGCTTGTTTTATATTGATAAATATGTTTTCATGTAGTGCTTCATTTGAGACCTTGCATCTTAAAAATTATTTCTAGCTAGCATATAATTTTGGTTGCTAGGAAATGGAATATTTTCCCCAATTCTCTTTCTAAATGTTTTACTAGAAAATAAATTAGCTTTTATTTTTAATATTGAAAGTTTTATAGCAGGAAAATCTGAATTTTCTGGGTACACATAGAGAAAAAAGACTTATTTTTTCAATGTTTATACTTTTTATTTTGCTATCTTATTGCATATTTGAAAACCTAATAGGCACAATTTAAATAAAAATTGTGATAGTATCTAGTACCTGACTTTAATTTAAATGGTTTTAGTGTTTTATCTTTTAGAATAATAACTAATGATGGTTTTCCTTAGTCTTTTTTATACTACAATTGCTTATCTGTTGTTATTATTATAAAACATTTCTTTAATTTACTGATGGGCTACTAGAATAAACTCTACTTGGGCATAGTGTATTATGTGCTGAAAATGTATTAATAGTTCTTTTTAATAATGTTTCATTCTTGATTTAAAATTATTGCTTCTATATTCACAAAAAGAAAGACTATTCTATGTCGTTTTCTTTAAAAAATATCTTTACCAGGTTATTGTATTAAAGATGTCTTGTTTTTATAAAAAGAATGAGGATCCTTAAATATTTTTTTATGTCTTGAAATTATTTAAATAATAATTTAATTATCTGTTCTATTGAAACTAAATTAAATTCAATTTTGAATCCCATAGATCCTGGTAATAATTGCAATAAACAAGGTTTGCAAATAATTTGTAATAATTAATCTTCATATTTCCATTTTTTTGAGGTTCATTTTATTAATGTTAGGAAATTTAGATTATTGTTTGCTAGGAAATTATAGACTTCCTTTAGGGTTTCAAAGTCTTTTGACAACATGTCCTTTCCAACATTTACATTTATTCTATTACATTTGCTCTATTCTGTTGTATCTTCTATTGCAGCTTTTCACATTGTAAATTTCTATGTTAGGCAAAAATTACAATGGCCAAATATTCCCTATCTCTTAGTATTTCTGCTCTATATAATCCCCCCTTACTGAGTATGGGATGGATCTGGGACTTGCTTCGAACAAACAGAATATAGCAAAGGATGAGACTAAGTTACAAAAGGACACTCCCTTACTCCGACTGGCTTGCTCTGAGAGCAGCTGGCTGCCATGTTGTAAGGGACCCTGTGGAGAGGACCAGCTGGCTAATGGCTAACAGAAGATCCCTGCTCACAACCAGTGAAAATTAGAGGCCCTCAGTCCAGCAACCTGAGAAGGACTGAGTGTTGATGACAACCAGGTGAATGAGCTTAGAAGCGGATCCTGCCTCCATCAGTTGAGACTGCCACCCATATGACACCTTGATTGCAGCCTCATGAGAAATCTTGAGTCAGAGGTAGCCCATTAAGCTAGCATCAAATTCTTGACCTTCAAACACTGAGGAAAATCAATGCTAGAGGGAGTAATTTGCTACTTAGGCGTAGAGAGCTAATAAAAGTCCCTTTTCTTAAATTATTTTAGTTTATTTTGTTGTCTATTTCTAATTTCTTTGCAAAACCTAGAGTTTTATTATATATATATTAAAGAAATCTTAATTTAGAAGGATTAAACAAGAAGAAAATATAAATTCTGTATAAGAGAAGGACAGAATTATGCAGACTGAGCTGGTTGGTGAGTTAGGGATCCTGGCTTCTTTGAGCTCACTCCTCTAGACGTGGGCATCCTCTTCTGTTGGTGTCAGATGAGTTCTACCAGGCAAAAAGATGGGAAAAGGGCCAAGAAAAGTGGCCCTCACTTTAACAATATTAAATAACTTTTTATTATAACACATTGACTGGATATTGTGCCATGTATCTGGAAGGCAGGCGGGGCTATGATAACGTTTTAGATCTGGTCCATTACCTACTTTTATAAATAAAATTTTATTAAAACACAACCACACCAAACATTTATTTGTTTTCTATGGTTGCTTTTATGTTTTAAGGCATAGATGAATAGAGACAAAGAGCTTATGCTCTATAAGCCTAAGAAATTTATTAGCAGAACCTTTACAGAAAATGTTCGTCAGCTTCTGGTATAAAAGGACAGGACAGATGTGGGTAGATACTTAAAACGCTAAGACAAGGAAGCATACCAGGAATGGGAACAGCCAATACTTTCCTTATTTGATATAATAAAAGTGCAGGAGTTTCAGATAGGCAAACTGAATGACACAGAAGATAATTAATTACGTCCATTAATTATTGCACCAAGACTACTGTGTTAAGCATACATCCACAGAAAATCTGTGATATGCAATAGTGAGCATTTGTTTGGCTCATGAAACTGTGGTCGGGTGGGGTTCAGATGACATAGGCCAGGCTCGGCTGGGCTTTCGTGTTGGTCCCAGCTGGGCTCACTCACATGTCTGTTGCAAGCTGGTGTCTGATGATCTAGACTGGGCTTGGCTGATGGTGGTACTGCTTTCTATTTTGTAATGTCCATTGTGATGACCACAGGCTAGGCTGAGGATATTCTTCTCATGGCGATGACAAAGAAGGAAAAAAACAAACAGAAACATACAAAGCCTCCTGAAGGTTAAAATGGGTGTAATGTTATTTCATCTTTATGTTAGTCTACTGGTCAAAACAAGTCAAATGGACAAACTCAAGGTCAAGTAGCTGTGAAATCCACCCCATACAAAGGGAGAGGGTGCTGCCAAGAATCATGGCATGGGGAATGGAAACAGTTGGATGCAGAATTAATAACACAGTCCTGACCTCAGTCTTACGTTGTTGAATGGCCTCTATCCCACAGTGCCATCTGAAGAGATGAGAAAATTGTCTGAAAAGTGCATTACTTATCCTCAGAGAACGGCTAGTGCAAAGGTTTCCATGACAGGGCAAGGGACAGAAATATTTCTGAAAAATCTATAGCTCCGTCCAATTGAGATTTAGTGTTTGCACAACTGTCATCTAGAGGGTATGATGACTGGTCACTGTTAGGCAGGAGAACACGTAGACAGTGCCAGCTAGGCAGAATTCATTTATCTGTTTTCTTATCTCTACACCTCCTCCTGCCCCAAATATGCAAGCTGTAGAATGGAAGATATGAGTAAAAATAAATAGTGAAGGGACAACTATACCTTTTCTCCATCTCAGATTCCTTAGTTGGGGAAAATAAGAAGTTGTGAACTAAATGTAAGATTGAAATATTGGACTTTACTGAATCCAGTCTGTCTTCATTTCCAAAATAAGATGTGTTCTTATAACTGAACAGTAATTGGAAAATCTATGGGGTATTTCTAAAATATCACAAATAAGGAGGGAAATGAGAACCTATAGAGCATGTCACAAGACAGTAGTTGGAGGGAAAAAGGAACCGTTTTAAAATTTTTATTGTATTGTTTTCATACCTCTTTGGATCCACACTCTTTAATAAAGGAATTATAAGAATAACCATGTCATGGTAGTCTATGATCTGGCCTGTCAGAAGAAATACTTCAGTAGACTCGATGCAATAGCAAATAGGCATTAAAGTATGAAGCTTCAGCGCACTTTTTTTTTTTCGTTAATTGGTTACTAGCATGAAGTCTGGAAGACAAATGTGGAGCTCCACCTCCACCCTAAGGCAGCCTTTTAAGGATCCTCCAACTTTGCTCTAAAAAGGCTGTTGAACATAACACCTTGGAGTTTCTCCTGCAAGATCAGGAGAAGGACCCGAAGCTTGATCCTAACACAAACTTCTTTTTTTTATTATTATTTAATTATAATTATAATTAATATTATTATATTTATTATAATATTTTGGGGTACAAATTTTTCAGTTAACATGAATTAATTTTGTACAGTTTGAGTCAAAGTTGTAAGGGTGTCTGTCACCCAGATACTGTGTATTGTACCTGTTAGGTATAAATTTACCCATCCCCTCCATCCCCCTCCCACCTGCTTGATTTCAGTTGAATTTTACTACTGTATGTGCACATGAGTTTCGATCATTTGGTTCCAATTTAACAGTGTGTACATGTATTGTTTGTTTTTCCATTCTCGCAATACTTCAGTTAGAAGAATGGTCTCCAGTTCTATCCAGGTTGTTACAAAAGGTATCAGTTCACCATTTTTTTAATGGTGAATTAATACTCCATGGTATACATATACTATATTTTATTAATCCACTTATGTATGGATGGACCTTGGGTTGTGGAATTCTTTTCAATTGTGAATTGTGCAGCGATAAACATTCTAATACAGATGTCTTTTTTATCCTTTAGGGTAAATATCCAGTATTGGGTTTGCTGGATCAAATGATAGGTCTATTTTAGTTCTTTGAGGTATCTCCACACTACTTTCCATAGAGGCTGAACCAGTATGCAGTCCCATTAACACTGTATAAGTGTTTTTATCTCTCCGCATCCAAGCCAGCATCTGTAGTTTTGGGACTTATTTTTTTCTTTTTTATTTCAGGAAATTATGGGGGTACAAACATTTTGGTTACAGGTTATGGCTTTGCCACATCCCAAACATGATTTGAGACGCTCCATTTCCCCCCCTACAACGCTCACCGCATCCATTAGTTGTGAGTTTACTCCATTCTCACTGGAGTTAGGTGATATCTCATTGTGGTTTTGATTTGCATTTCCATGATGATTAGAGGCATTGAGCACTTTTCATATGTTTATTGATTATTAAGCTATATGGTTACTTTCATGTCATCTGATTGCTGGTTCAACCACAAACTGATGTGAATTCTACCTTGTCTGAGTTTAAACTGTCATGCTCACTAATTCTTTCCCTGGATTAACCCTTGCAGTCTGGGCAGGCTCTGTCCCCAGCTCATAAGGATGTTGTAAGGTTACACTGACAACAGATGTGATAGAACTTGGGCTGCTATTATCACCATCACCAAGGTAAGTCATATCCATTAATCTTTGATCAGGATTTGGTGAAAAGACCTCCTTCAAGCATGAGTAATTTCTTGTACAAATGTCCCTAATCAAAGCCATCAAGAGAAAGAAAGTAGAACTGTATCAAAGTTATTAGACATAAACAGAAAGTGCTCAGTAGTGATGGCTGTATTGAGGAATAAACAAAGGTCCAGGTGGGATATTAAACCTTGACCTTCTTCCAGCTTGGTCCTTTATGCAATGGTCCTCTGCTTTGTGCAAAGGATAGCCCCATTCCTTTCCCTGTTACACTCTCCCACCATGTTCCTTGTCCTCAAAGTGGTCATGGTCTAATGGGGACAATCTGACAAAAGAATGTTTCATTCAAGTATGATAATCACAGTGATCAAAGGTGGCAAAGGCTCTTCTAGAAATAAAGTGATAGGGTTGTGTGGAAAGTCCTCACAGAGGAAATGCTTTTGCAACATCTTGAGTTATGAAGACACTAAACAGGTCACATGGGTAGGGGAAGACACAGAGGGAGTAGGGAGAGGAGAGCACTGTTCTGAGAACCCCCAGATTGTGGCCTCGGCATCCCCCTTCAGCTCCCTGCATCTCAGTGACCTCATCTACCATGTGGAATAACGTTCAGTGTCCTGCCAATCCCTTGTTGGTTGCTAGATCATCAAATAGGTTATCATCCATGAAACCCCATTTTACAGGTTAAAGTTTTATTGATCCTAGTGATGATGATTTGTACTGGGCTCTGAGATTGTGGTTCTACAAACAGTGAAAAACTCCACTGTTTACTTTTTGAACAATGAGGATAACATTGATGGTGAAGGAAATCCACCTCAAAAAAGTAATAAGACATTTGCTTCTCTGAAGGGAAGAGGGTAGGGCTGGAATTATAGAAACATTTTAAATTCTTTTACTTGTATTTTAAACAAAGCTCATTATGGGCCTCCTCCTTTTTCCTTCACCTCACCACACCCCCAGTCCCCAGCCAGGTTCCTCCTCCTTCCTGCTTCTCCTCCTCTTAGCACCTGTTACATATGGACTTTGAGGGGAGAACTAATCACGTTGCATGCATCAATCCATGGAGCCCCACCCTACAATGATGGAGAAGCTATTGTTATGCACATGCCATAGATGAAGAGAGTGAATTTAGCATAGTCAAGCAGCTTGTCCAAAGCCCATTCCCAGGTCCAGGAGTTTGGACTGGCTGTAACCCTGCTGCACAACCACACTGATGTACTCGCTTCAAGTACAGTTTGTATGTGGTATGTGTTCAGCTTAAAAACCCTTAGATTTGCTGCCCTTTAAAAGGAGGCACAAATCATCTGGAGAGCAATTAAGACACTAGCTCTTTCCTTTTACAATAGTTGAATGCAATGCATGGTGGTGGAATCAAGGAAGAGCTGGGGCAGGGATATGAGCTATGACCTATCATGATTCAATTGTTCCCTCATAATCCTTGATATGAGCAATCAACATTTTCTGACACTGTACACTTGCAGCTTCAACTTCCCATTCCATCAGGCAACAGCTGTTAATCCTCTATCATCAAAAAAAAAAAAAAAATGCTGCTGCTACCATTGTGTGTTTTCTCAACCTAGAACCTTGCTATCCCTTGTCTTGTAGCCACATAACTCCACTCCTTGCCTCCATCATCACATGGCTGTCTTCTCTCTGTTTGTCTCTGCCCTCACATGGCAATTTCCATGTCTTATGAAGACACCAGTCTTATTGGATTAAGGGCCCATCCTACTCTGGCATTTAACTAGTTAAATTTATAATGACCCTATTTCAAAATAAGGTCACATTCACTGGTGTTGGAGGTTAGGACTTCAACATATCTTTTTGGGGGACACATTCAACACATAATAGGGATGCGAGAAAGTCAATATTTTTCTGTATTAGTTTTCATAGTTTTAAAAAGTGGGTCTCAGGCCAGGTGATCTCTAACTTTCTTTAAAATTCTAATAGATCATGGCCCTAAAATCTTTTTATAGGCGTTTTTATAGTTGGGAAAAATTGTTTTAATTAAAAGGAAAGGAAAAAAAATTGTGTGCATGTACATGCACACACACACACACCAGGATTCAGTGAGTGTGGCTTGGGGCATGCAGTGTGCTGGTGGGAACAAAAAAGAAGGATATTTAAGATGCATCAAGCCTGGGATGACTGCTAGAGGCTTATATACTGCCTTGTTTCTGAGGTCAGCTGCTAAACAGCTTGCAAACGCTTTGTTTGCACAAAGATTAATTTAGAGATTAACCAGGTGACTTTGTAAAAGCCCCTAAAGGAGGCTTTTCATGAAAGTCCATAAAACATATTTGTGGGTGGTTGTTAATGTTTATGAAACTCTGTGTGTGTGTGTGTGTGTGTGTGTGTGTTTTACCATAGTCTCAGCTCCTTAAGAATAGATTTTCATGATCGCTTGGCTTTCTTCTTCTTGAGATTTCATTATCTGAATGACTTTATGCATAAAAGGTGAACAAACTCTATTAGGGTTGCAGCCACTTATGTGCTGGATGACGACTACATGGTGTATTAGACACCTGGCCACAGATGATGAAAGTTTATTTTCAGTTCTCCCGATGACTATAAACCAAGGAATGATTGCATCTCATGTGTGCTTAGAACACAAATGAAAGCTGAAGGTTTACAATAGGAATTGTCTTTCAATTACTGTGCATTTCTCCTCATCGGGGGAGAACATACGGGAGAATTGAAGGGGAGGAAAGAGGAGGAAATAACATGTGCTTGCACTTGCTAGGACTGTGGGAAGGCACTGATATCTTTAGTTGTTTTCCTATGTCAAATGTTTTGTGTGCTCATCTCATTTTCACCTATAAGTAAATTTTCTTATTGTTGTCAGGTTGTGGAAGAATAAATTGAGGCTTCTGAAGTTAAGTCATTTGCCTCTAATCATACAAGTAGTAGAAAATGGAGCAGGAATTTGGACTGAAATGTGTTAGATTAAAAGTCCCGAGCAATTTTTTCTAGGGCACCGTGTGTGTGTATACATATGTGTGTAGTAAGAGACAGCAGTAATTATCCCCCAAAGGAAGGCCACTGGGCAGGAATGTTATTAGGACACAAATTTTTCCTGTTTATTTCTTGCTCTACAAATTCTTCATCTCAGGTTGCTCTTTGTGAAATTGGGGTGTTTAAAAGCATGGGTCTGTTAAACTGGATAAAAAATGCCTGGGAAGGGTTTCAAAAAGTTCTTGCCATTTGTATTAGTCGGGGTTCTTCAGAGAAACAGAACCAATAGAATAGCTATAGCTAGAGAGAGAGATTTAAAGGAATTGAGGGAATTGGTTCACGTGCTTATGCAGTCTGACAAGTACCAAGGTCTTCGGGTGGGTTGGCAAACTGGAGTTCTGTGGAAGCCAGTGGTGTGGTTCCAGTCAGAGTCTGAAGGCCTAACCAAGAACCAGGGGAGCTGATGGTGTCATTCCAGTCCAAAAGCCGGAAAGCCTGAGAACTAGGAAAAACCAATGCTTCAGTTCCTGTCTGAAGGCAGGAAAAACCTGATGTCCCAATTCAAAGGCCATCAGGCAGGAGGAATTGTCTTTCATTCAAGGGAGGGGCAGCCTTTCTGTTCTATTCAGGACTTCAACTGATTGATGAAGCCCACCCACAATCCACTTTACTCAGTCTACCAATTTAAATGATAACATGATTCAAAAACACCCTCACAGAAGCACCCTGAGTAATGCTTCACCTAGTATCCCGGCACCTTGTAGCCCAGTCTAGTTGACACATGGTATGATTTAAAGGTTTCTGTCCACTCCCTCCAAAATTCATGTTTTGAAATCTTAACCTCTCAAAGTGATGGTATTAGGAGGTGAAGCCATTTGGGAGGTCATTAGGTCATGAAGGTGGAGCCCTAATAAATAGGATTAGTGCCCTTCAATATAGGCCCAAGGGAGCTTGTTCATCCCTTCCACCAGGTGAGAAATAGGTAAAAGTCACCATGTATGAGGAAATGAGTCCTCACCAGGCACAAAAGTCTACCAAAATCTTTACCTTGCACTTGCCAGCCCCCAGAACTATGAGAAATAAATTTCTGTTGTTTAAAAGCTACCCAGTCTAAAATACTTTGTCATAACAACCTGAATGGACTAAGGTAAAGCATAAAATTAATCATAATAGATTTGGTAAACCTTTCCTTTTGAAAAATAAAGTTCATTCAATTTGTTAAGATAAATAAATCTACTTTGGACCTAAAGAAAACATATTTATAACTCAAAAATTAAGAAAAAATGCCATTTAAGAAGATTGCTATTTCTGCAACAAAGCTCTTTCCCCCTTCACATCTAATTAGAGTTCTGTGAATTTCTCTGTAAATATCATTTCCCACTATTTCTTTCCACACATGAGATGTGCTAAAAATGCCAGCATGCTCATCTTCCTTGAACACCCCATGCAGCCATGCACTTGTACGCCCCCGAGCCTTTGATCACACGGTGCCCGCTGCATAGAGTGACATTCTGCCCCTGGTGTCTATCTGAAAGAAAACTGCCTGATTTTCAAAGGCTAATAAATACATCACCTCTTCTGTGAAGCCTTTCCTGTGTCCTTGACCAACAAATTGACCAGCCCCTCTGCTTGATCAGAGAACACTGTTCATACCCCCAGCACAGGGTCTGTCCTGACTCTTCGCTTGCAGGCAGGCAATGCCCACATCTCACAGCCCATCAATCAATAAGAGCCGCACTGACCACTCCGGCTCCCTTGGCAACAATTCCCCAGTGTCTTCTCCCTTTGTTCCCAACATACTTTCCTTGACCCATCTCTCAGCCTGTTCCTGCCTTTGCTTCTGCTTCTCCTTTGTTCATTCTGTATTGGCATTTGTCCCTACTGATTCAGGTTTCTGAGGCTCCCCGAAGAACCATCATTTTCTCTATTGCTGCACTATTCTGAATTGCTTTGAGCAAGACCTTCCCGGAGGGCCAAATTTCCAGCAAATTCTTCACCCCTTCATGTGTGGATTCATTGATAGAGAACTCATCTGTCTCATCTCAGTCTGTAATTATCTCTCTCCTGTTAGATGGTGAAATCTTCTTGTGTAGAATTTATATCTTATTCATCTTTGTATCTCTTGTGATTTCCTTATGCCTATCATAATTTATATGCTTAATAAATATGTGTGTGGCATGAATCAAATTAAATGAATTTTTATCTTGAGTGTCCTCTTTGCTCCTCTCAACCTCTAAATTCTTGCCATCTTTTAAGAGCTAATTCTAATTCTAGTCTTCTTGGATTACTGTAGCTCAAGGTGATTTGTTCTTAACTGGACTTCTATTTCTCATAGAAGCAAATATTATTAGTTTGTGATCATATGGTTTATCTTTCTGCTGATTTGGGAAGCTCCATGAGCAATCAGTGTTTTGCTTCTTTCATATGTCTATAGAGCGCTTAACAGAGGGTATGTTTTAAATAATACTTTTGTGCTGAAAAATTGGTTCTAACTTGCTTTTTTTAACTTGTACTCTGTGCTCGATGCAGATAAGCCATAGTAATAACTAGGACCCAAACACTTGTTACGTTCTTACTTACTATTTGAATCAGCTTCTCAGGCACTTGTGGGTATCTTTGAGGGCAAAGGCAATAATCATCTCTGTAAAACCAGAATCTCACACATGCCTAAGCTGAATAGTGACTAGGTCAGTATTGAATACAGAAGTGATTTATATATTATGATAATCTTCAACTGCCTCTTAATTATTAATACTTAATAAAGGGGGACAATAATTCACATTCATTGAGTATCTACTTTGTTGACTGCATCATGTGTTTTATATTTATGATCTCATTCAAAGCTTAGAGAAGTTCATTTAACATTCTTGGCCTCAGTTTCATCATCTGCAAAGTGGAGGCGATAATAATATTTACCTCATAAGATTATGAGAAATAATTGAATTAATAAATGTAAAACTAATTAGTTGTGAATTTTATTATGTGAATTATACTTTGATAAATCTGTTGCTAATTTTGTGAAATCCCATGGATATGCTGAAAACAGTGCTTTCGTATTTGAGGAAGGAAAATTAATTAGATGGAGCAAATGTCAGAAGTCATAATTCTATAAAATGCAATTTGGGCATATAAGGGCTCCCAAACATAGGGATAATTTTTCTATTATAGAAGACTTAAAACACAAATATCATATAAGAAAAAATAATTTTAAAAACAAATTCAAAAAGAGAAAATACAGACAGAGGATTTTTTTTTTTATTTTTACAAAAAGCATCAAATCCCTGAGAGAGATGAGAGACTATATTATATCTATGAAGCAAGAACTAAATGAAATAAAAATTACAACCAAAAATTTAAAAAGAACATGGATTAAAGAAAATTCAAAGCATATCTGGAAGACAAAGTTGAGTAAATCTCTCTGCCATGGTTTGAATGTATATGCCCGTTTAAAAATCACATGTTGGAACTTGATACCCAATTTGATAGTAGTAAAAGATGGGGCATTTGGAGAAGTGATTAAGTCATGAAGCCTCTGCCCTCATGACTAGGCTTAGTGCTCTTAAAAAAAGGGGCAGAAGAGAGTGTTAATTCTTTTTTGCCCTTTTGCTTTCTGCCCTGTGAGGACACAGCAATAAGGTGTCATCCTTATTGAAGTAGAGAAACATTTCATCAGATGTTGAATTTGCCGGTGTCTTGATCTTGGGCTTCCCAGCCTCCAGAACTGTGAGTAATATATCTCTGTTGTTTACAAATTACCGTGTCTAAGGTATTTTGTTATAGCGGCAAGAACTGACTTAGAACACTTCCCAAAAATAGAACAGAAAAATAAAGCACTGAAAATAGGAGTAAGAAGGTTAGGAAATGAGAGGTCGAGTACAGGAGTTCAGCATCTGAATTATCTGAATGTTAGAAAAATAAGCCTTTAGAAACCAAAGGAGGAAATTATCAAAGAAATATTTTCAGGTAGTTTCTCAAAAGGAAACACTACCATTTCATGCTGAAAAAGCTAGCTAGTGCTCAGCCCAAAATATGAATTTATGACCATAACCCAATCATATAAAATTGTGAAATTGCAAAACAATAAGAGAAATGATGTGACTCTATTAATTTTCATGGTGGGGGGGGACAAATCACTTCACACAAATGACAAGTATCAGAACTGCAATGTGCTTCTTATTAGGAACACTCAAAACCAGAGATAATAATGCTTCTAATTTCTGGAAAAAAAAATCCCAACCTAAAATTCTATATGCCACCTATTATTTAACTATACTAGTAAACGCATTTTCAGAGTGTCAAAAAATTAGATGCTATACATTGTTTTGCAAGAAGCTTACAGATACTCACCTCTACCAAAAGGAGAAATAAAACCAAGAAGGTTAAAACATGGGATCTAAGAAACAGAGAATCAAACAAATTAGAGACGCAGACAATCCACAAGGAAATGGTGATGAGAGATTTCCAAATAACAGCCCTGCAACAGGAATGGAGAATGGTCAGTCCAGATTGAATGAGTTCAAATGCACAGGGAAAGATTCCAGAGAGGTTCTGCAGATATTCATAGAATACCTAATGTGTTTGGATTTGAGTGGAGAAAATTGTATATACCTGGGGAAATATCAGGGTTAACAGACATAAAAAATACAGAAATAAGCAAGGTCAATAGATAAGAAAATTATTATCTCTGAAATAGCATTCAAACTCTAACAAAATATTTTACAGGAAATGAATAATATAGTAGGATACTATGTATCTCAGCCATGAACAAAATTTACCTAGTCACAATGACTTATGTAGTGACTACTTATTCAGTACAAATTACAACATGATTCTTCTAGAAAAAATTGGGATGGGGAAACAGGAAGTATACGCATTATTTAGAGGGCTAGAGGGTGAAAGAAGAATGGATTATCATGCAGAGTCCATAGATAATGGCTATGCTTGAAATATTCATAAATAAAACATAATCATTCTATTGAGAAATGTGGAAGAAAACTGCAGAATCTACTGAAAGAATTGAAAAGTGGTTGCTTCTGGGGAATGGGAACTGATGAGTGCATGGTATGGTGGACCACTGCTGTTTTTAACAAGCACCTGTAGGACTAATTATTCAATTTGTTTTTCTTTAAACTATGTGCATATATAATATGAATAACTTTTTTGAAAAATACTGAATACTGTGTAAATTAAACATGCATTTTAAAATATCACTCTTCTTTATTTGCTCTTATTTGTAGACATATGTGCATATAGAAAGGAAACCCCATATTTCTGGGATGAATTGAAACATTCTCTAAGTCTGCTGATTGCCTCTGAGCTTTGTAATGAGAGATCAATTAGAGTACAGGACCGTGCTTCCTTCTCAGATGGCTTCGTGTTTGTATTGTTTACAGCCACTTCACCAGTTTATGATGCTGACACCTTTTCCAGAGGATGGGCAGATTATCTGTCAGGGTGTCCTCTTTCTGTTAATATTTGGTGAAGGAGTGGCCCCTGTGAGGTGTCAAAGAAGGCCAGTGGTTCTACACCAAATGTCAGTTTGTGTCCCAGTTTTGAGCTACCTAATTCTGATTCTATGCCAAGGGCAGAGTTTGTTCTAGAGCTCAAACAAAAACACAAACTGCAGACATGTGCAAGACACACAAGGCATTGAAAAGGCATTGTGTTGCCCTTATTGTCATGACTGCACTTTTTTCTTCCATTAAAATACTTCGAAATGTAAATGATCATATTTGAAAAATGGGATATGGTGTTAACTGTTCTCAGGCAGAAAAGAGCACAGAGTTCCTTCAAACACAAAGAGAAAAGTAAAGAACTCAAGGGAAAATTTTTAATTATTGTATGCAAGACGTGTTAGCAATACCATTGCTAACACTTTTCATGAAAGCAGATGAAGATTTCAACCGTGTCTTCATCTAGAAGTGTTTTCTTTTCTCATTTAGTGAGTTGGGGAGGGAAAAAATATCCTTAGTTGAATAAATTTGGCAAAGTGAGAAATGCTTTGTAATACTTTAGGAGAAAAAGGGAACAAAACTATAAATGGTTCTTACATGTCTTTTGCTGAGCTGTGAAAAAAATCGATGCTGTAAGATCTCAGCACCAAGTGTGAACACTTTAGGTGGTTGTTAGGGCTTTCAGTTTGGGAGAAGTGGCCAGTCAATAGTCACGTATTTCTCTTCTTCAACTAAAGGTGAGGGTACTTGTTGCCCTGAAAACAATAAGCCCCTCTGGAGCATTAAGACAATCAGGAAAGAAAATTGTTCTGATCCTAGCATTTAGATGAGTAAAATGGTTTCTTTTTGCTAGGAAAAATCGTATTTTCTGAAAGAAAAATAATGAAATTGCCTTTTTAGTAAATGGTGACTCACTGACCCAATTGCCTTCAAAGTCATAGCTATGACACATTTATTGAATATATATATTAAAATGTAAGATAATAGCTATTAAGTGCTTATACTCTGTGACAATGCCTTGCATACGTTATCTCTAATCCTTATAACACACATTAGTTTTCTTACTCCTCAAGCACAGATTGATAACTTCACTGCCCTATTGCCAAGATGATTATAAATTGAGTCCTGCCTTCCATAAGTTTAAAATCTATTAGGAAAATGGAGAAGAAAAAGCTACATTCATCAAAATATTACCATGGATTTTATTAATTCTATATCTTATAATAATTGTGTGAGAGTGATAGTGCAATTTCTATTTATATGGGAAGATTAAAAACAAAAAAGTGAGATGACCTGCCCATGGTCATACAATTAATGTGCTTTGGAGCCAGAACTCAAGCCCAGGCGCATCTGATTCCGTACTCATGAGCTCTCTGCTAGATTTGGTGACTCTGTGATGGGTCCAAGAAGAGAAAGCCTGTGAGGTAAGAAAATGGACAACTTTTGACTTTTAGGAACTTGTAGAGCTCAGCTAGCAAGGCAGTCATAAAGCTACAATCAATAGGGTGGTCTATATCATAATGAAAACTGCAATCCAATGTTGCACAGTGCTATAGACTGAATATTTATGCCACCCCACTCCTAAAAAAATTCATGTGCTGAAACTTAATCCACAATGTGTTGATATTTGGAAGTGCAGGCTTTGAGAAGTTATTAGGTAATGAAGGTGGAGCCCTCATGAGTAAAATTAGTGACCTTATAAGAGAGTGGCCCCAAAGAGCACCCTTACTCCCTCTGCCATAGGAGGACTCAGCAGGATGGCTCTGTCTAATAAACCAACAAGGAGGCCCTCACCAGACACCAAATCTGTCAGCGTCTTGATTTAGACTTCCCAGCCTTTAGAACTGTGAGAAATAAATTTCTGTTGCTGTTACATCCTAGTCTAGAATACCCTATTCTGCTATAGCAGCTCAAAAGGTCTAATACACAAAGCACACATCAAAGAATCACTGGTCACTTAATCTTTTTAATTACCTAAGTATGAATAAATAGCAAGGGGTAGCAACAAAATATGAAATGAGAAAGCTAAATGCAACTTTGCATTAAGATTTAACAAACATTTAATTGTGTATGTTGGTCTTTAGGTACTGCGAAAAGCACTTTCACATTTATTGTTTTACTTATAAATGCTGTAAAAATATTGTACCTGCTAATATGTTCATCAGGGAGGAAACTTTGACTACTTAATGAGCACAGTGGATCTGTGGGGTGCCACACTGGGTCTTGGAATAGGAGAACACGGATTTCAATTCTGGCTTGGTCCTTTGAGTCTTTTGTTAGTTGTGAGGTTTTAGATAAGTTCATTTCTTCAAACAGAGAACACTCAGTCATGAATGGAGTTGCAGGGAAATTTCATGTATTGTATTCTGCAATGAACTGTTCAGCTAATTGCTGATGTGCATCTAGCCCATGAAATACACTGCCTATTTGTTTAGACAGTTAATCTTATTTTTTCATTTTAATTCTTTGCCACAAATCATTTAAAACACTGTTTATGACTTATAGCTGATTTTTAAGCTTGGTTCATTCCATTTTCTTCTGATTCTACTGTTATCTTTTGATTTTCACACTTCCTTCTGTTTTCACACTCCCTTCCCCATGCATGGTTTTGTCACCTATACATCTTATCATTTTAACACCAGAAAACAGTTACTTGCTTTGCTTACCTGTGGATAGAATTTGATTTCTTACTTGTGAAAAAGAGAAAAAGTAGCAAATAATTTCCAATTATTTTCCCTCTGTTCAAAATAGGCCAGCAGTTATATAGCACATGCAAACTTTGGGAGAAATAGCAATACTAAATAAAGCTCAATTAACCACAGAAATGATGCCATGAAACAACAAAATTCACTTCCAGCTGGAGGGGATATACAGGAAGCTCTCTGGAAGTTCACAACCGGGGAAGGTTGCTATCTTCCCAAAGGACATCATTACTTTTTAATAAGACCATGGATCTAATGTTCTATAAAATGTAAAAGGATAGAGACTGAGGAACTATTCAACTCAGTATTGTTTTTAAGAATATGTTAAAGCATTTTAAAATTAAACAAATTTATAGCCATTGAGAAATTCCCAATTGGGTGCCATGTGTTCTTTGTTTTTATGGGTTCTCTCATTTAATCCGCCAAATACTATGTCATTCCCCATTTCATAGATGAGGAAACCAAGGCACTGAGGTGTTGTCTTGGTAAATCATATACATCTAGCATTTTGGATTCGGCTCACAGGAAAGATCCTCTGAGATGGAGACACACAGTGGGTAGGGGAGAGGGAAGAGTTGACCCACGAAGGTTTCAGCTGAGGCCTCAGGGAGATCTGGGGCTGTGAGGGACTTTCAAAGTTGTCCTAAGTGAGAGAAAGGGGCTGAGCAAATGTGTACCCATATCAGCTTGACATTGGCCATGGGCCACACCCTAGGGGAAGACATACCCTTGATGAGGTCACATCCAATGGCAGAGAGCACCGCCCCAATATTCCCAGCAGCTAGGGAATGGGTTCATCAGTCTGAAGAAGGAAGGGGGTGGAAGCTGCTGGAGCTGCTGCCTGCCACAACTAGTAGGTGGGAGATCAAAGATTTGATTCAAGTTGAGGGTTTTTTTCGCCTTCATGGAATGAAAATTTTATTTTAACATCCTTGTTAGTCTGAATGCAATACTTTTCAATACCACTACACTCCTGGTTGCACTTCTGAACAAGACATGATTTTATAACATCCCTACTGGAGTGTGATGCTCAGAGCTCTCAGTGGGAC
Source organism: Lepilemur ruficaudatus (assembly GCA_963574885.1). Taxonomy (NCBI): domain Eukaryota; kingdom Metazoa; phylum Chordata; class Mammalia; order Primates; family Lepilemuridae; genus Lepilemur; species Lepilemur ruficaudatus. The sequence continues at coordinate 50,632 of CAUYRT010074002.1, read as the reverse complement.
CTGGTTAGTCTTGAAGTGGACGCAACTATGGCCTCTTTGTTTTGTACATCTCCCAAGATCACACGAGCTTTGAAAATTTTCGGTTTGATAAGTTAACATACGTACTGAAAATATCTTTCAGACTCTAAAGAAAATATCTGGAAGAGTAGATAATGAAATGATTCTCAAGAAAAACATATGAATTTGGAGTCTTGGTGAGGTTGTTTTTTTATCCTTCAAGTTCCTGGTTCTTTCTCCCTCCTTGTACTGTCTATTCATTGCCTTCTTTGGGCCTCTGACCATGATTCAGTGAGAGGGAGGGAAGGCTACTCAATGGCCACAAATTCTTCATTCAAGTTACCTGAAGAGCTTTTATTAAAAAAAAAAAAATCATATTTCTCCACTCTAAATGTGAAGGTTCTGATGCAGTAGCTCTTTGTTAGGGCATAGGAATCTATCGTTTAACTTCACCAGGTGATTTTTGGGGAGCTAACTCAGCTCGGGTGCTAGAGCCAGAGGTTCAGAACCGCTGGTCTAGTTAACCTGTAAAGGCCCTTTCTTTGCATAATGCAGGCTTCTATAATATATAGCAGAGACTATTAATTTAGCATTTATTTACTTTTCCTGGTGTTGTGAACAGGGTCTGGCATAGGAATTATATTTACTGAATATTTTTGAATGAAAAAAAATAAATACAATGAATCTCTTTAATTTAGCCCAGCCGAAATTCAGGAAGCTGCTGTGTTTGAGCAGAAAGCACAGTAGACACAGAGGTAGTAGCAAACATTGCCATTTGAATGAATCAATAAAATTCTATTTCAATATAAATTAATAGTATGTCATTATATTTCCTATTAGACCAACTGGCTTACCTCTAATCCTATGTTTTTTTCATTATATTCTGACCTGATCACATGAAACACAAAACAGAAAACAAGGTAATATAAGAAAACTTACTAACATTTATTTTTATCCCATCAATTTTCAAATAGACGTTGAATAAGCTTATAAAAATAGCACACAATAAAATTAATATGATAGGTAGGAAAAAGAGAGCTGAGAAAAAGGAGGGAATATATTTGCTATCCAGAAGGGCCAAAGTATTTGTTATGATTGAGGAAATACTTGAATCTAATCTTCATACTTTTGGCTCAGAAAAGGGTCTATTTTTTGTCCACTGAAAAGCTCTTAGTAGAAAGAGTAAGATAGAGAACTTCTTAGGAATGGGGACTATTGTTGTTAGTATTATTCTCACAATATCCTATACTAAATTTTGAAAGTTTCCCCCCTCATGCTGTGTGTTATACAGGGGACGATAAAATATGTGAGCAACTGAGTTGTCACGCAGATATTCACAGTAAATGCAGAAACCAAATTCATATTATTTTAAATGAATAATAAATGTATCTCTACATAACAGCTAAAGGTCACATTTTTAAGCTTCATACAGAAAAGATGGTTCTGAGAGACCAGTTGCTCTTTTACTCTGGATTTATAACTTTCTGATGTGTTAGCAAATTAAAATTAGCAAACTAAATCCTGAAGAATAAAAGGCCAGGAGATAAACCAGGATGTGAGGTGGGAGAGGATAAATCAGAGCATCCCTCTGTGAGTCAAATTTCTAAGTTGAAAGCATTAAAAAATGTCTGTAGTCTCATAAAAAAAAAAAAAAACTCCAACTGTTTTCATCCAGTGCCAATTTGATAAATGTCCCTCAGACGGTGTGTGTATGCGAGAGAAATGAGCAACCCCGAGTTCCAGAATGCCAGGGGTTAAAAAAGTTCATGACTGCTAAGGACTTCACTCAGGAGTTCATCACATTCTCTGCAACCAGGAGTGAGTTTCCTCTAACATGTTTCTCTTATTCGAAGTAAAAATTCCCTTTTGTAAAACAAACAAAAAAATGTATCTATAACATTCTGCCTTTTTGACATAGTCATAAGATGGACAAAAATACATTTGAAAGAAAAAAAAAGAGAGTTCCTTATTATTGGAAAAGAAAAAGTTAAAACAGGTGCCCTTTGATTAATTTTCTCCATTTATGGGGAGACATTTCTGGGAAATAAGGCGGGTTACCCAGTGCAACCCTGTTGTTAACATGATAACTGACCTCCTAATAAACTGGTGACATTCTCTAGGAGAAGATACCCTGTCTGTGTGATACTCTTAGCGGGTTGTCTCTTGTTTAGGGTTGCTTATGGGAAACAAGCCTTGATTCAATGGATTTGAGTCATGATCTTCTGGAAAGTGTCACATAAGCCCTGTAATAATCTGGGTACAAAAGGGAGAAGTTTCGTAAAAAGAGCATGTCTGATGCCAGAAGGAAAGACATATGGTCCCAGACCTCCCCATGTTTCACCTGATAATTGTATCTTTGATCTCTGATTCACATGAATCTGACCGCACAATTTGATCCTTTGTGTTATCTCAGTGATATATTGAACGTACAGGTAAAACAGAGGATGCCCAGTAGATTTCTGGCCTTCTATTCAGGTAACTTGGCAGTTCTATTTACCAAGCAATAAAAATCAGAAGCAAGAAAATATTTGGGGAATATAATGTTTAAGAGAGGTTGATTGGATATCATTGGCCTATGAGAGGAGTAATGTATGGAGGGCCAAAACTTGTTAAAAGAAGGAGCAGAGAAGGAAGTATTCATGAAATGAAAGAAATAAGAAGAAAGTAGATCCTGGACCTTGGCACTATAGAGAGTTTCCAAGAAGGAAAAGTGATCAGTTGTGACAAATGCAATAGATAAATTTGAAATAAAAAATTTGATTTGATTTACCAACCCATCGGTTAACAACGATTTTTATCCACACAATCTCTGTTGGATTCTGAGTTTAAAAATCTGATGATTAGAGGAAGAAAGACTATTTGGGAGGAAGTGAGAATGTGTGGAGGTTGTCGTTAGACTTGGAGCATCTGAGGTTAAGAACCAGAAAAGAGCAAGTGGCTTAAGTTATGGGAGACAAATGGTATAACTGATAAAAACCGAAAGCTTCTGGCATTTACCTTCAACCAACGAAAGCACCTACAACCTCCCTGCGTGGAGGGACATGGGCAGGATTGTGACAGACACAAGGCATTCTTTACATTAGCCTGATTGTGTCCCAGTGTTGATTTTGAGGATTTCTCCCTGCTTAGCACCTTCTATTTTCCTAAGAGTAAAATCCCCCATTAAAAAAAAAAAAAAGAATAAGGAGTAATATGGGGCAAATAGATGTCTTGCAAATTTATAACCTACAATATGTGACCTTTTCCCTCCAATCTTTAAATTTTTCCCATTACATTTGCTCTATACCCAAGTCAAGAAAGTGTGTCTAAAGCCATGAATATCAGTAACCTGAAGCAGACTAATAAATATCACTTATTTGGGTTGCACTTTTTTCTCTATTTTACCACCTATTTGATTCATTCCCTGGCAGCTTCATTTTAGAGAAAATCCCATTTCATTCAGATCCTTGTCCCATTTGTCTATGTTATTTTACAATACCATTATAAGATACAGCTTTAAGTGTTTATTAAAGATTTAAAAACACACAGATTGGTATAATTTAATTGAAAAATGTTAGCATTTCTCTATAAAATTAGTGAACTCCTGCCAATGATTTGTTTTCTAAAATTGCCTTAGGGGAAGAAAAAGAATGCATTTCTATTTTCTTTGCAATGTTATAATTTAAAGTCAGCCCAGTGTATGTGTGATCAAATTTGTAATAATCTGTCACTACTGGCGGAAAAGAAAATTAAAGGAACCAATTTATTTCAAAGAATGAAACGTGAGATTTCCCTTTCCTCCATAGAAATGATATGAAGTTCTAGAGATGCTTTAATATCATTTTCATATTTCTCTCACAATGACAGGAATGTACCGTCAGGGAGGAACTTTATATCTTCACAACATTTGCATTGAAAACTCAGTTCGTGAGAATTGAATGCTTTATATTCCATACTTCACTGTTCTGTGCTTTGTGGATACAACTTGCTAAAACCTTCAACTTGACTCTGTGATCATTGTCTCCAGGTGTTTCCGCAGGTCACTAACCCCCTGGGGAAAAGCTGAATATGCATCTTCTCCTGTTTTGGAGCCAAGAAGTCAGGAGATTAGAGAACATTGCTCCATCTCATGAATTTATGGACATAATTCTCCAGACAAAAATCAAGCCTGAAGTTAAGGCTTTACATAGAGAACGTCGAAACCTCTCTACATTATCAAGAATGAACTATTAATAGATGGTAGAAAATAAAGATGCAGCCTGCTTGTCTGGCTCTGGCAGTAATTAACTGCTTACATAGGTCAATATATATTCAGTGCTTGAGATAATTGGAAAGATACTGAGACCTTCTCTCCAGTCTTTCTCCATAAATATCCCCATGTAGCTGCTGGAGGATGACTATAAATGTGTCTGTTTCTTTTAGCCTTAATCAAATTGAAGAGAAATATGTTTATGAACATGGTTTGAAGGACCAGTGAGTTAGGGTCCAATTCAACCTTAAAAATGATATTTCTCTGCAAAAATGGGTCTTTCCTGAGTATCCTAAAAGATTATTTATAGATTTTGGTGTCAAAGACCATATTTATTATTTTTTTAAAATGTAATGGGTCTCTGGTTTAATAATGTCAACTCTTGCCAAATTAATCTATTTAAAAAATATCATCTCTGATCATTAAGAAAGCCGTAGAAAATATCCTTCAAAATATATTAGCAACCCTCTCCATCTCTATGCCGAGAGTCCTAGAGCTCACAGTCATCATCTTCCACCTAAATAAAATGCAGGATTTTCCTAACTGTTCTCCCTTTTGCAGCAATTTGGAAGGAGCTGGAGACTATCATTCTAAGCAAAGTATCTAAAGAATAGAAAAACAAACACCACATGTACTCTCTAATATATTGGAACTAACCGAGGGGCACAGAAGCACACAAAGGAAAGTAAAATTCATTGAAAATCAAGCCAGCTGAGGGGAAAGGCAAAAACTCGCCCAACAGTACAATGAATACTATTTGGGTCATGGGGCACATTTATAATCCCGGTTAAAGCTATGTGTCAAAAACATCATACTCCCTTAATATTTTGAAATTTAAGAAAACAGAAAAAGGGAAGGAAGAAAGGAAGGAAGGAAGGAAGGAAGGAAGGAAGGAAGGAAGGAAGGAAGGAAGGAAGGAAGGAAGAAAGGAAGGAAGGAGGAAGGAAGGAAGGAAAAGAAAGAGAGAGAGAAAGAAAGAAAGAAATGGTAAATTTGAGAGAAATAAGATCCCTACTCCTAGAAGGTTGCTCTACTCCTAGGTTTCTAGCTTGAGTGTCTAGGTGTGTGTTCATCGTGTTCCCTGACAGAGAGAAGACTATGGAAGAACAAGTATGGAAGAGTGTGGCAATTAAAATTACTTTCATAATTAAATTTGATGCACCTATTAGATTTCCAAGTGAAGATGTCAGGTAGACAATTGGATATGTGAGGTCAAGGTGGAAGACAAATTTGGGGTAATTTGAGCATATAAATGATATTTAAAGCTCTAGTGTCATATGCTCTTACTTAGGGAGTGGATAGAGATGTAGAAGAAAGGTCTAGTAACAGACCTGAGGCAATTGACTATCTATAGTCTTGAAGAGGAGGTATAGTGAGCACAGGAGACAGAAGGACCAGCCAATGCAGTGGGAAGGATATAGAATATATCCAAAAGTATTTTATATATACAAGATCGCTTGTCCAAGGATGTTCGCCATTACATTGTATTTTCTCCTAAATACTTCACTTAGGATAATGGCTTCCAGATCCATCCAAGTTGCTGCAAAGGCATAATTTTATTCTTTTTTATGGCTGAGTAGTACTCCATGATACACATATATACCACATTTTGCTTATCCATGCATCAGTTGATGGGCGTTTAGGTTCATTCTATGTCTGCAATTGCAAATTATGCTGTGATAAACATAAGAGTACATGAGTCTTTTCAATATAATGATTCTTCTCTTTGGGTAGATACCTAGTAGTGGGATTGCTGGATCAAATGGTAGGTTTATTTTTGTTCTTTGAGGATCTTCACACCGTTTTCCATAGAATTGTGCTAATTTGCATTCCCATCAACAGTGTATAAGCATTTCCTTTTCACTGCATCTGCACCAACATCTATTGTTTTTTGATTTTTTAATAATGGCCTAGGCCAAGAATTTATGAAGAAAACCCCAAAGGCAGTCATAGCAACAACAAAAATAAATAAATGGGACCTGATCAAATTAAAAAGCTTCTGCGAAGCCAAGGAAACTATCACAAGAGCAAAGAGGCAACCCACAGAATGGTAGAAAATATCCACATGTTACACATCCTATAAAGGGCTGATAACTAGAATCTACATAGAACTCAGGAAAATCAGCAAGAAAAATCAAACAACCCTATCAAAAAGTGGGTAAAGGACATGAACAGAAACTTTCAAAAGAAGATAGACTAATGGCCAACAAATGTATGAAAAAATGCTCAACATCTTTAATCATCAGGGAAGCACAAATCAAAACCACAATGAGATATCACTTAACTCCAGTGAGAATGGCCTTTATCAAAAAGTCCCACAACAATAAATATTGGCATGGATGTGGAGAGATAGGAACACTCATACATTGCTGGTGGGACTGCAAACTAGTACAACCTCTATGGAAAGTAATATGGAGATATCTCAAAGAGCTAGAAGTAGAACTACAATTTGATCCGGCAATCCCATTCTGGGCATCTACCCAAAGGAAAAAAAGACATTCTATAAAAAATACATCTACACTAGAATGTTCATAGCAGCACAACTCACAAATGCAAAGATGTGGAAACAACCCAAGTGACCATCAATACCTGACCAGATTAAGAAAATGTGGTATATGTATACCATGGATGTCTACTCAGCCACAAAAAACTATGGTGATGTAGCACCTCTTGTATTATCCTGGATAGAGCTGGAGACCATTCTACTAAGCAAAGTACCCCAAGAATGGAAAAACAAGCACCACATGTACTCACCATCAAATTGGTATTAACTGATCAACACCTAAGTGCACATATAGTAGTAACATTCATCGGGTGTCAGGCAGGTTGCGGGGAAGGAGGAGATGGGTATATTCACACCTAATAAGTGCGGTGCATGCCGTCTGGGGGATGGGCATGCTTGAGGATCTGACTTGGGTGGGGCAAAGGCAATATATGTAACCTAAATATTTGTACCCCCGTAATATGCTGAAATTAAAAAAAAAATAATGGCCATTCTGACAGGGTAAGGTGGTAGCTTATTGTGGTTGTAATTTTCATTTCTCTGATGATTAGAGATACTGAGCATTTTTTCATGTTTTTTGGCCATTTGTATATCTTCTTGTGCAAAATGTCTGTTCATATCTTTTGCTCACCTTTTTTTTTCATTTTTTTCTTCATTGAAGTATATTTTACATATCATCCCTTTACTCCATTTTAAGTGTACAATTAAATGATTTTCAGTGAATTTACTGAGATGTACAGTTAATCACATAAATCAGGTTTAGAGGAATTGCTTTCCCTTATTGAGACCCCTAATTCCGCTCCCCAACTACTTTTCAAGCATGTCCCACCCCTCCACAGTGCTGATTAACACTATGGTGCTCAAATGATGGAGTGATCACTAGGGATTTGGGGGATGGGGGGTAAACCCAAGTCTTTTGCTCACTTTTTGATGGGGTCATATGAGTTTTTCTTGCTGATTTGTTTGAATTCCTTGCAGTTCGTAGACATTAGTCATTTGTTGGATGTATAGTTTGTGAATATTTTCTTCTTTTCTGTGGGTTACCTATTACTAGAAGAAAACTTAGGAAAAAGTCTTCTGTACAACGGCCTAGGCAAAGAATTTGTGACTAAGACCCCAAAAGCAAACATAGCAAAACTAAAGATAAATACAAGGAACTAAAGTAAGCTAAAACATCAGTTCTTAAACACTACTTAGGAACACTGTCAGTGCATACTGTCAATTTATAAATAAATATTCATGGACTAGTAACAATATGAAAGTCACCCTTTTGTTTCTGTGGAGATTTAAAAAAAAGTGAGGCACAACCCAACGTCTTAGTGAACTTAAATACTGTGGAAAAAACAAATTGGTATGTAAATATGGACATTTAACTAGTATTGTAATGAAGACACATGCTAATCAAAGAGATAAAACATAAGGTCAACCATGATTCTTGCTAAAAACGTGATTTCTAGACTCTAAGGGAACATTGCTAACCTCACCAACCAGCCAAAAGTCATGCAGTTAGACCTATTCCTAACTCCACGGTGGAGCGACTCTCTGCTGAGTGAAGCATTGCATGGTCTAACATTTCCTCCAGCCAACAACTAGCTCAACAGATGACAGTTCAAATCACCCTGGCGTTTGCGCTAAAGTGTGAAGGATTTATGATGATGTGAAATCAGTTTTTAACTATATTTTTCTCCCTTCCATATAAATGAAAGTTAGTATAAGCCTTTCGAGTTCTCAGAATAAATTTAGCACCAAAATCATTGACTGGATAACCTAGGTGTAAACATTTTCATTTTCTAAAGAGTGAGATTTAGAGTTTATACCGATTATATTTGTGATTTTATCTTTTCAATGAAAGCGTTTTATTTTCATTCACTCACTTTGGATTCCATCATTCATGTGATCATCATGCAAAGAGACTTATTGATCTGTACTATTTCTCTCAGTGTGGTACAGAATCTACATAGAGAGAAAACAAATCTCACCTTCTCCCTCTGGAAATGTACATGTAATAATAGACAAATATGTCAAGAACTATGTGCAATTAAACAATTCTTTTTTAAAAAGTAAAATAATTAGGTGCAAATTATGAGGGATATTGAGGAACTGTGAAGAGGAAGGTCTTCTCACAGCTAAAACAACAAGGAAGGCTTTAAAAAGCTGATAGTATTTACATGCCAAACAAGCTTTCTGAATGTAGGTAACAGTGTCACTGACACCTAGCCCGTGGCACCTTGTCAGTAAGGGTCTGGAAATCAGCAGTTACTGGAACACAGGTAGAATGGAAAGTCTTTTAGGGAAGCTGAAACTTTGCTGGCCTTTCATTGACCCCAGAGCTTCCTGCTATGCCTACTAACTGTGAAAATTACAGTGACTATGCTATCATTGGTCAAGGTTTTTTTGTTTGTTTGTTTGTTTTGGTTTTGCCTTTTATTTGCATAGGTTTGCTTTGGCAAATATTTCTTTAAAAACTCAATTCAAACAAATTCTTTGTTTCTTTCTTGTTTGTGTGAAGGACCAGAAAGCCTCAGTACTAACAAGCTCCATGGGACACCAAGGGAGACTGCCATCTGTGTCAGGAATTGGGAAAGGGCTATGGGGTTCTCACCTATGGAAAGACTCTTTGCTGTGCTTTGTGGCTTTTTATTCTATGAGTGCCACAGAGGACTATTTCAGGCCAGTTATTCCAGTGGATTAAGACTTCGAATTATAGACTTGGCCATTAATGTCATGGAAGAGGTAAGCCCAAAGGTACAGTTAGGATTTGGTCATTGCTTTCAGCATTTTGTTTCCAAAGTATACCAACCGCCCCCACATATGGCATGGAGAAACATTAATAAGTATTTTGTGTATATATTTTTATTTTCTGAATATTATGATGTTCTGACATATTAAAAAAAATCTTTCTGGCTGAGGAGAGACAGCCCCCTACTGGGGCTAGGGGCTAAGCAATTCTTAGAGATAGCAAAAGCCTCAGCCAGAGCATACTTTGATATGCAGACTAATCAACCCAGAGCCATGCCTCCTCTATCTGTCCTGTCTCAGTTGTCTCAGGGCCAGGTACCCGGCAACTAGGGACTACCTCGATGGTTTAGAGTTTGTCAGAATAACTAGCCAACCGTGTACTGTTCAAGTTGTCCTGCCTTGCCTTTCCAGCAGAAATTCCAATAAAGGCTGTGACCTGGGCTTTTCCCTCCTGATCCTCTTGCCTCTTGAACAGTGCTGGTGCTTTCCCAGTTGGCCCTGCATGGTGAGCCGCACTCCTCCTTCTAGGACTTGTAAGTAAAATAAACTTTGTTTTTCTGAACCTTGCCTGTGCCTCCTTTTGTGGTCACATCTAATTGACCATCCCCAAAACAACACAGAACAATTAGTCTCTCTCCTTAATACAGAAATTAACTAATTTATTTAATGCTTTGCAGCATACGAAGTGACTCTCATTTTGCAAATCCATTTAATTCTTATAAAAACACATAAGGTAGGAAAAAATGCTCTATGTCAGAAGTTCTGCGTATATTTTGGTTAATTGTGTGACCATAGGAAATTCTTAACATTTTCATCATGTTTCAATAGGAATATTAGCCTATTGGAGTTTCTCAAGACTTCTTGGAGAATTGCGTGACACTATACATGGAGATGGTGTGGTAAATGTTGCCGGTGTCTGTAACACCTGGTCCCATTTCCTTCTTTGTGCTGTGGGATACTGTATCTCCAAAGTTCTGGCAGTTAGACAGGGTCATGTGACTAGTTCTGACCAATGACATGTGAGCAGAGGTGACATGGCCCCATTGTGGATCCACCAGCGAACAGGATCTGCCTGAAAAATAACATGAAGATACCTCAAAAACCTACAAGTAGAACTATAGATGAGTGGATTAAGAAAATGTGGTATATGTGTACCATGGAATTCTACTCAGCCACAGAAAACAGTGGTGACCTAGCACCTCTTGTATTATTCTGGATAGAGCTGGAGCCCATTCTACTAAGTGAAGTATCACAAGAATGGAAAAACAAGCACCACATGTGCTCACCATCAAATTGGTATTAACTGACCAACACTTAAGTGCACATACAGTAGCAACATTCACTTGGTACGGGCAGATGAAAGAGTAGAGGAGGGGATGGATATATACACACCTAATGGGTACAGTACGCACTGTCTGGGAGATGGACAAGCTTGAAGCTCTGACTCAGGTGGGGCAAAAGCAATATATGTAACCTAAATATTTGTACCCCCATAATATGCTGAAATATAAAAACACATTTGTATTTATATGTACTAGCAACGAGAAAGTGGACAATGATAATTTAAATATTATAACATATTAAATATTATTTTAAAACATCAAATACCTAGGAATAAATCTAATGGTAGATTTTGAAATTTCTATATTTGTTATTTATTCCATACTATCGTACCTTCAACAGAAAACATTAGAGAAATTAGAGAAAACCTAGATACATGGAAGTTTAAACAATTTCCATAGATTGAAAGACATGATACTTTTAAGATATCAATTTTATCCAAATTAATCTATAGATTGATGTAATGTTATGTTTGACCTCAGCAGATACATCTCTATACAATGATATTACCTATTGCAAACACCTATGATTCACTGCCTAAGCCGTGTTTTTCCTACTTTGTATACAACAGTTATTTTTTATTCTATAAAGAATCTCTGAAGACCAAATATGAGAAAGAAAATGAATTTCCCAGTATATTTTTGTACCTGAGTCAACAAAGTTGCCTTATCACTCAGTAACTTTAGGTAATAATAAAAACTATTGCAGGTGATCTGATACCAACCTCACTATACTTTTGCCAATTCAAGAGAGATGTTTAAAAGATGACTACATGTCAGCCCTCAAGGGGGGTCATTTTTCCAACAAGCTTACTTGAATTGTCTTATCTGACAGTGCTGGCTTTAGGATACCTGTTTCAACATAGTAAATTATCCCACATGAAAATGAAAACAAATCATTAATACTAGGGTAGGAAATGGTGTGTGTGTTTGTGATGTGCTTTTAATGAGGAATAGAGGAAGGTGCTTCTTCAAGGCATATTCCATGTGCTAACCTGTTCTTTTCATACGATGAGCCCCAAGAAAAGAATTAGTTCCTTTTTAGCATAGCATATAGGTAGAGAACTAAAACAAAAAACAAACAAACAAAACAATTAAAAAACCCAAAAAACCTTACCCAAGTTCATGCTTAGAGTATGGAATAGAATTTAAGTTTGAAAAGAGACAATGGACCATTTATCCTTTTATATAAAACCACTAATCCTGATGCTATGTAGAAGGGATCATTGACGGTGATTCATGATTCTGCATGTGAGAGGCCCCACACAGCTATGTCCTCTTACTAAACTATACCCCTGCTTGCTGGAGGAGATGAAGCCAAGACATTTTAATTAATTTAATTTAATTTATTTAATTATCATAAGCACTCTGGGAAATAATAATTGTTATTATAACTATAATAGTCGCTAGTGTTTATTGAATGCACAGTTTATGCATTATTTTATCTAATTTTTAGAACACCACTAAATAGGTATTATTATTACAATCATTAACACCGTTTTACAGATGTACTAATTAGAGGTCCCATATCAGTGGAGACAACTTATAACTTCTACACTCGGTACAACACATAGGGAAGAGACCTCCCCAAGGTGGTCTTCTGGAACTGGGGACATAGGAAAAGTCATGAAAACCGACCAGAAAACAAAACAAAACAAAACAAAAAAACAGAGATAACTAGAAGTGAGTAATATAAAAGCTGGTACCTCCTGCTTTTCTTATCACACTTAACTGCACGGGGTTGATCCAGTTTTATTGGAGATGGGGTACTGGATTTGATGTGGCTGAGCCTCACCTGATTGACTCAGTGTTTAACTGTACTAATTATAATGGTATAAAATTTTAAATAAAGCTTTGTCATAGATGATCTAGTCCAATATCCCCTTCATTTCACAGATAGGAGGAAAGCAGACCAAGAGAAACAAATTGCTTTTATCAGAACATACAACTAGTCATCCTCAAAATAGCAACAGAACTCAGGCTTCCTAATTCTTTGTGGTGTATGACTACTCTTATCCCTAATCCTTGGAATCAGCCCATCTCTGAATTCTCATGTCAAACTTTGGAAGTTATTCAAATTCTAAACCAAATTTTATGCATCTATGAAAAGAAGGTAGTATTACAGCAAACTCACACAAAAAGTAGAAAAAAATGAACAAAGTATCAAGTTTTACATGCAAAACGCCATAACTTTCCTAAGATCTTAGATGCCAAATTGCTTCAGTGCTATGATTTTGCTAATAAGAGAGAAATGTTGGCTTGTAACTGCTTTGAAATTGGAATACCTACCTATTTTCAGTTTCCAAGTATGTTTCTCTTTTTCATTTCAGATTTTATTTTAATTAATTTTTAATTGGCAAATAAAAATTGTGTATATTTACGGGGTACAATATAATGCTGTGATCTATGTATGTGAGGTGGAAAGATTTAATCAATACTGCTGCTGGAGTTATAAAAGCATTTTGCTAAGAGGCTTTCTGAAAATTATTTTCTTCAAGGTTCAAATTGATAAAAGTCAAAACCACGGTAAAATTGAACATTCACAGAGGACTCCAGAAAGAGTTTAATTAGAGCTGGCTTCAAGGAGAATCATAAGAATTTACCTGACAGAATTCAATTCATAATCCCATGGACATAAAATTTATTCTATTTTTACTTATGATTCACCCAGAAAGAAACACACAACAGTGATTTTCCTCAAGAACCCTCTTTATAATGAATGTGTCAATGTAAATGCGGTTAGGTTTCCATGTTTTTTCACTTTACTGTGACAGTCCTTGCCATTTTTAATTTACAGAAGACAAATTTTAAGTTAAATCCCCTGGGAAAAAACATTTGGCAAAGATTTAGGACAATCCTGAAAACTTCTTCCAAGCTAAAATAATTTAAGGTCATTTTGCTTTATTTTGTCCTTATAACATTTCTAATTGCATAAAGAAAAAAAAGGCAATTTTAGGAAATTCTCCTTTTTCCCAGTCACTATAACATGTATGTGTATGTGCCTCTGTGCCTGTGTGTGTGCCTGTGCCTGTGTTCCACTCTTTCTATAACCATCCTAGTCAGGTATATGACTTAAAATTTTAACAATATTATTAAGTAGAAGAATCAGGGACAACTGTTAAACTTTATAAATCAATATTTACATTTTCTGTGCATATGTGAAGGAAGAGACAAAAAACATTTTTAATCATGAACTCTTATATTTACTTCTCATGTTTATTCTTAATAACAACATGGTTGCACAGAATACATGCTGCAACACAAAGAAACTGAGATTTCAAGGTAGTCATATAGCATAGTGTTGAAAACAGGTGGTGCAGTTTATTCTCTTAACAAAAAACAAAAAAAGGAAAAGAAATAAAAATCGGGAGGATTAAAAAGGGAAGATGATCTATCCCTACTCCCCCAAAATATTTTTTTCCTATATAGCACCCAATACTGTCTACAGATAATTATGAAATTAACGAGAAGATTGAACAAGTTTGTCAGATATATGATAAATATAAAAAAGTTGCCTAATTATCAAAAATGATTATAAAATGTATCTTTTTAGGATAGTATTTTCAATAGCAAAAGAAAGTAAGATCTCCTTGAATAAAAATGACATGAGTGATTCTTAGAGAGAAAATTATACAATTTTTCTTTATAACCATGAAAGATTACCTAAATAAATGAATAGATACACCAAAGTCATGAACAGTAGCACACAATATCATAAAAATGTTAACCCTTAATAAAAAATTCCATAGAGATTAATTACAACTTCAATAAACTCAGAAATCATTTTTATAAAGTATAAAATAAAGGAAAATAACAAGATTTTCCTTTAAAATATAAAAACTTGTAATAAAGATATAGTAATTAAGATACTGTGGTTTTAATTTTGTGTAGTGATAGGCAATTGAAGATGGTAGAGAATGGAGGACATATAAATAAATTCATGGTTGATTTTTGATAGATTTTGCATTAATATCAGTAGGAATAAAATGACAATTCAAATGATTAGAACAATTGGTAATGTATATGAAATGGTAATGTATATGAAAAAATTAAAATTGATTCTCACTTCATTATATTCACAGCAATGTCTCTACACATTTAAGAACATAAATGTGAAAATTCAAAAAACAGAATATCACAGAATATATTTATGACAAAACACTTCTTAAGTAAGACTTTAAAAGAACAAATGTTAAAGGCAACTGTACATCTAAATCCATGAAAGTAAAAAAAAAAACTATTTATTAAAAGCTACCATAAGGAGAGTGAAAATACAAAGCCAAAAATTAGAATACATTTGTAATATGCAAATCTGAAAAAACAATGAGAATACAAAATGAAGCTCTCTAAATCAATAAAAAAGTTAGACTTCATAATAGAAAAATGGGCAAAATGCATGAACAGGGATAGCATAGACAAGAAAATAGAAATGCCCAGTAAACATGAACAACAAAAAAACGATTTTCAGCTTCACATACAATAATTTGAATGTGATTAAAAAAAAATGAGACATCAGTTTACCCTCACCAGATTGAGGTAAAAATATTAAGATGCTAGTCTATACCAAGTACTGGTAGCATAAAATGATGAAAACATTGATTGAATCAATAATGTTGGAATACTAATCCAGAAGTACATGGAACAATTGATTAATTCCCACCTATAGCCCTGCACTAAGTATTTGAGAATATATATGACCAAAAGAAACTCATGCACATGTACAGATGGAGACATGCACTGGAAGGTTCAAAGCAGCATCATCCGTCATAGAGACAACAACCAAAGTCAGATGGCCACAAATGGATACAGAGATCATGGTGGAGTCAAACAGTGGAAAGGTTCACAGCAATGCAAAGGAGCCAACTACACTTAATGTAGCAACATGAATACATAATGCAAAATACTGAGGAGCAAAGTCAGGTAATATTGAATACTTATAGTGATTTCAGTTAAACGAACATCAGTATACGTAAAGCTAAAAATATTGTATAGGCGTGAATATATTTGTGATCATACACTAAAGAAAAATAAGAAAATACCAAGAAAGAGAAAGTTTTTTTCTGATCAATGGAAAGCAGACTGGAGTATTCCAAGTTATTGGTAATTTTCTATTTTTAAACTGGTCGGTATGTACATAGGTGCTTATTCATTAATATTATTAATCAAATTGCAATACGTATATATTATTTTGTGCATATTATATTCTGTAATATAAAAGAAAATATTTTAAAAATCCTTTTTGGCAAATGGCCTAAAAATTAAGCTTTATCAGGAGAAAAGAAGCCCTGCACATACAAAAAGCTTATGGTATGATTCCATTTACACAAAGGCCAGAAATGGGTAAAACTAAGCTGTGAAGAAGATTGAGAATTAGTATTAAAATATTCAGTACTGTGATTGTCTTTGTGGGAGGGGGAGAATTAGGATCCAGGAGTATCTTTCTTAGGCTGGATAGTAGTTTCTTATGTTGTCATTTTATCTTTATTTTTTAAAGTCTTCATACATATTACGTATACTCCACTGTATACATTTTATAATGTAAATTTAAGAATAAAGTATAGGGAGAAAGAAAGGAATGAGCAAAGGGTGTGAGTCAAATCCAGGTCTTTCTACTTCAAAAGACTGGGATATGTCAATGTAGAGGGCTCAAGCTACTCATGCAATAACAAACAAGTTTTCCAAAACAAATGTAGGTACATCACCTGTGCCATTGCAACCTTCAGTGATTTCTCAAATTAGTGGTTTATACTTGAAGTTTAATAATCTCAGACTTATAGATTTGGAATCTTGACTGATATGCATCCAATAGTAATACATCCATATTAATCATTAGAGACAGCTTAGGTTGTAAATTAGAGGTCAGTTTCTATTATCCGTAAGTCATATGGAAAGATGGGGACAAACGTCAGAGATACTAACATAGGATAAGACGTTAGAAAATGGTAGAAAGGTATGTGTGTGGGGTGATAGTGGGCGGGGAGCTACTGCAGATAATGTGGGTGATCTATGCTTTCCAAAAGGGTGATGTTTGAGCTGAGATAAGAATGTTGAGAAATAACCAGGCATAAGGAAGTCTGGGGGAAGGGCACTTTAGGAAGATAAACACCAAGTGCAAAAGCCCTGATGGCAGGAACCACCTTGGAATTTCCAGCGAGCAGCGCACGACTGACAATATTGCTACAGTTGGGAGAAGACATGCTCTTTGAGGTGGTGTGGACCACAGGACAAAGGCCACATCACATTTGCCTTGCAGAGCAAGATGAGGTTTGTTTGTATTTTATTATAGGAATGATAAAAAGTCCTTGGAGGATTTTCAGCAGGAAGTGTTGCCTATGGGTTGTAAATTGACGACAATGAAGGAGAAGAGTTCAGCAACTACTATAGTAATCTGTCCTTGGCTTTGATAAGAATGAAAGTAGTGGGTGATGGTGTGAAAGGAACCAATGCAGCAGTTCACAGAAAAGGGGAGCTAGCGGAAGAAGTCCACGGATTAAACCTTTTTCTGTGGTCTAAATACACATGTTTAAGAATGTGAGGAATTGTGCTGGGGGAAGCATTTAAAGAGGGTCACCTGCAGGCTTCTGTATTATACATTGGATGCAAACTCTCCAACCTTCCCAGAAATGGGAAAAACAGTCTTCTCTCAGAGTTAAATTATAATATCAATTGATTTGAAATCAAATCAGTGGTGTTCAGCTGTTTTTAAATAAAGACATATCTCTATGATTTGGCAATATATTCATTAAACTTCTAACCACTCTATAAATAAGAACTTGGTAAGCCATAAAAATACTGAAAAAAAAAATCTCAAAGGTCAAATCAGCAGTGCTCTCAATGGGAGAATTTCAAGCTTCGGGACAATTCTTTTCACACGGCAATAGAACTGTTACGTCTGTGAAAGACACATTAGACCTTTTTAGCTGAATGTCACTGAGCATTGATTGAACCTTGATTCCAGGTTCAAGTAATTTTCTAATTATGAATGTGTATTTATAGCAGGAGATCTTAAACTGGAGCCAATGGATGGGCTCCAGGTCACCATTAAACCCTCTGTAATTCTGCGCAAATGTTCATGTAAATTTGCTAAGGGAAGGTCAACATCTTTTAATAAATTCCCAAAGAGGTCCGTAATACAGTAAGTGGTAAGTTCCCTTGGCTTACAGAGAAAGAAAGTGTGGCCATGAGAACATTAACAGCAGTTCCTTTCTAATCCTTACCCTTTTCTCTAAAGCTAGATCAGCAAGGCCACTTAAGATTTTTTTTCTTCCTTTAGCCTCTTTCTTACGCTGGTCTTTCCACCCACCCCCCCATTTTTGGACATAGCTGTTACACCTTAAAATCTTCATCAGAGCCTTTTCCCCCCCTCTCTGCTAGAATTCTAGCAAAGTAGCTGCTTCACACCCTGGAGGCTTCCACAATTTGCATGCCAGTTTTGACCTTCCTTGGATGTTATGTGCACATCTCCTCCAACCCAAAAGTCAACTTTATGCTGAGACTTTTTTTGAGATACATGAAATGCATTTTGCACGATGTAGCTGTGCTGTTGCGAGAGTAGAGGTTTGTGGACCCATGTTCCTTTTTGCTGTTCCCAGGCCTAGTCGGAACTTGATGGACTTACGAACTCTGTTTCTGTTAAATGGTTATTGTTTTTGTTAAATGATTAATGAATACCTAACTTGTATTCGGCAAATTCACATGTCATCTCATTTAATTCTCGCGGAAGAAACGAGAGTCACTTTTTGCAGAAGATTAAGAGTTAAGTTTTGCAGAAGATAGTGGGTACAGAGTTACTTGCTTGAACCTATTCCAATTAACGGTACTCATTTATTAAAGACAAGAAATGGCACTAGTAAATTTATAGCATTATTATGATATCCAAGATGGTCCCTAAAATTGGGATTGTTATCCTTATTAAAAATGAGAAAATAGATAACCAAAGACAGTAAATAACTTGTTGAAGCCTAGCTAAGCAATGACAGAATGAGGATTCAAAGCAATCTAAAACTCATGCTTTTTCTCCTACAAATGGAACCTAGTCTCTTGACTATTGAATTAATGTTCTTTCCTTTACTTACAACAGTTTTCCCTCACATTTAAATATCTCAATTTAAAATCATGTAGTCGTTTACCTTAATTTACTAAAGTTTTGCAGACTTTTAAAAACAAGAGCTGAAGTTAACATACAGCCTAAAAATATACTGAACTGGTAATAGACAGAAAATCATCTGATTTTTAATCCAATGCTCTTTCTATAATACAGCAATGCTTTTCATCTAATGAGCAAAAATAGAAACCATCTCAAAATAAAATAAACTTTGAAGGGTATTTTTATAATGCAGTCTGTGCAGTTTTTAAAGCCTACCTTCACTTTTTTGCTAAGTAAAAATAATTGATGTAGCCATTTTTTTTCAGATCACCTCTCAGCAAACTGTTTTCCATGCTATTTCACATCTGGCCCTTCTCCTCACAGATGTTCCTCATAGTAAAAATAGCTGAAGATAAATAAGACTAAGAGATAGCAAGAATCTGAGATTGGAAAGATGCCCTGTAATTTATTTTCAGACTATGGTGCTATTTAACAGCAGATATTATAGAAATATTGTTACCAAGGATCTAGAAATATTTTCCAAACTTTCAGAGCAGTGGTTGTTTAAAATCAGAATCACATGCATGCGGAATCACCAGTGCTCTTTAATAAGTAATAGTTATGGAATTTACAAAGACAGGGCGGTGATTACTTTAGCTGTCATTGTCATTCACTCATGAAGGGTGCTGTATTAATTTTGCATTGCTTTCATAAGAAATTACAAAGTTGGTGGGTTAAATAAATACAAGTTAATTATCTTAGAGTTCCACAGGTCAGAGGGTCTGACGTGGGTCACACTGGGTTAAGATCAAAGTCGTAGAATTGCATTCTCTTCTGGCAGTTCTGAGGGAGGATCTGTTACTTTGCATTGCCAAACTTCCAAAGGTTGCCAGCATTCCTTGGCTCATGGCTCTCTTCCTTCATTTTCAAAGCCTGTAACAGTAGGTTGAATGTGTCTGACATCGTATCTCTCTTAACTCCTCTTCTGCCTCCTCCTTCCACTTTTAAGGATTCTTGTGATTACATCTGGATAATCCAGAACAATCTCCCTGTGTTAAACTCAGCGGATTAGCAATTTCAGTTACATCTAAATCTTTAATTTCCTTTTGCCATGTGGCATGACATATTCACAGACTCTGAGGATACGGACATGGTAATCTTTTGGGGGGGGTATATTTACTTTTCTTCCTACCACAGATATGACTTTACTATTCATATTGAATGAAAGTTCCCAGTTCGATCCTGTCAATCACAAGTGTGTGCTGAGTGCTAGCTCTGTAAAGAGTCTTACTGAGGAGAGATGATTCTGAGCTCTTTTGATGTCAATGAGAATTAGCTTTTTAGATACAGTCAGCCTTTCTCACTGAAGGTATGAATACTAGTTTCCTTTCTTATTCAGCCTAAATCAATGCTCTCCCCAACCTAGCCTAAAACAATAATCTACCCACAACTTCCCTTACTTTCCTAAACAAGCCACATAATCTCTTAATTAAAACTTTAAAGCATTTCTGACTTGCTGTTTACCTTATGATAATTATATTTACCTTCATTCAACCATTTTCATTAAATACTTGCTGTGTATCAGAAAGAGAACAAAAACAAACAAATATTTCACTCTCTATGAGCTTGTCTTCTATTATGGATTGGAGGGGAGACCAAAAAGTTCAATATAGTAACTTATATAGTGTGTTAGGAGGCTGTAAAATTCTCAAAGGAGGAGATATTTTAAAAATAGAACATTTTATTTTAGATTTCTGAGCTGGGTGTGGGATAGGCTATTGAAATTTTAAACAGAGAGGTCACTGTAGCCTTTTCAAGAAAATGATATTGGACAAAAGACTAGACGATGAAGAAGCTGTGTGGATGGCTGGGAGGGGGGAGCCTTTTGTGACAAGAATGGAAAGAGACTCCTGAAGATAAAAACAACCTGGGGCATCATTTGGCCGGTTTTGGATTGGGTCCCCAGTTTTTCATTTATGTTATTAGGCTGTCTATGACTGATGAGGAATCTGGGATTTGGGAGGTGGAAGAGATTTAGGGGTCTACTGAAAGGAGAGAGGGGATTCAGAGGTCTCATGGAAATGGCAGCAGCCCCAAGGGAGCCAAGAGTCATTGAGCCACAGCAGGATCATGGAGATGCCAACTAAGATGGTCTGGTTCTGCCCAGATTATGGCTGGGGGACTGGACAGGTTTGCCAGGCACACCAGAAAGAATCCAGCCATGTTGAAACTCCAGCTTTTCTTTCTCATAATATCCCTTTACCACTACCCTAGTGACTCCTCCCTCTCATCTTCAACTCTTCTGGTCTGTTTCACGTCTCTCTCCTTTCAAAACCCAAGTAATTTTTCTGGAACCTAATTCCATTGACATCTCTCACCATTTTAGAAAGCATCAGTGCCTCCAAACTGCTCTCTGAATCTAGGATAAACTCATCAATGTTGCGTTCAACCGCCCCTGTGATCTAGCACCCATTGGCAGCTTCCACATTATCTTCACTGACGTTTCTGCACATCCACTGTCGGTCACATGCACGGAGGGTTTTCAAACTACCCCTCACTTCTCACCCATCCAGGACTTTGCTCCTCTCGTTTTTCTCATTTATCAAAGCATTTTGCTTTTTCAAAGTCCATTTACAATGGGATTCCTTCTGAGATGTCATTTCTCATCTTCTCAGACAAAATTATCCCCAACCTCAGGATGTTTTTATCTCTATTGTGACTGCACATTGCTATTGTAAGTTTTTTCAAGCCAGCGATATATTTTATTCATTTTTATATCTTTCTAACATCTAGTGCAGATGTTAGAGAGTGAACTGTAAGAGTTTCCGCAAATGAAAAGAATGAAAGAATAAAGGCTGAGAACAGGTAGAATATTGCCTTCTTTCTAAATCTGAAATTCAGAGTAATTTTCAAAAGTAATGAAGGCAAATTTGTTCTAATTATTATAATGTGATGAACTATTTCGTCAATTTTTAATCTGTGTTTTAATCTAAGTTAATTTACCTTTATTTTTCAAGACAATTAAAGAATCTCTATTGAGTACATTCTATGGAACTTTACACTCTTGTAAATTCTTATTTAAACAAGCTGATATTTGTTTATACGATGCCACTTTATATAAGTATTTCTCATCAGAACTGTTTTAAGCATATTCCTATCTTTCATGTCCTGGGTTCTTATTTATGTTTAAATTAAACGATATAGGGCAACTTCAAACAAAAATATACCCGACAAAATAGCAGCTTTGTTTTTATACCAATCAAAGAAAGAGTAGACAAGAACTGCCAATTAGTAAGCATGTAACATATTTCAGGGGCTCTGCTGAATTCTTTACATCTGATATCTCAATCCTCCAATTTCTATGTAGATATTAACATTACTAATCTGTGTCTAAGATGTGAATATTAAAACTGAACAAATAACTTGCCTAAGATCACACAGCTTCTGAGAGACAAAAACCTTCTAGTGAGTAGATTGAGCCTCTGACTTTTCACTCACTTCTTGATGATCACCGAGGATTGATCCACTTCAGCAGGCTACTATGGTGATTGATCATATGCTCAGGATTTTCCATATTTCCTATCCTAGATGAGTGTCCCATAGTCACTCTGCTAACTATTCACAAGAGCTTCCACAGACAGAATATGAATCAAGGGCTACTGGAAGTATCTTTTAATGAGTATTGGTGATGTAATAGCCAGTTATTAATTTTTTCCAGATTAGCTGTAAGATTGCTGTAAATCTCAAGAATGGCTATCATTGGCATTAATTTATTTGTAATGAAATCTATTATAACACAACAGGATTCTATTGTGTTTGCTTACTAGATTTATTTTGAATGGAAATTGCTTAGTATTTTTTGTTCATTTCATTGATGAAGTATGTATATATAGAATGTAGCACTGGAAAGTTTTTGAAATATTATGTAATCAAGGTGCTTGTTTGGAAGATGGAAGCACAGAGGGCCAAAGAGGGGAAATGACTTGTCCAAGGCCAATGTCATTCTGCAGGTTGGGCCCAGAGATAGTCATCTTCCTTCCATGACACATGGCTCATTTTGCCCCCAAAGTCTTGCTGGAAACCAGTAACTGACCTAAAACTAGTTTAATCCTTAGTGGTGATAGTTAATACCCCTAATAACTTTGCAAGTTCATGCTGGTTTATAGATCTTAGACAAACAGGAATTCTCATACCGTTCCCTGTCTGTGTCCAATTTCAGAGATTTGTGTTTCTGCATCTTCTTTTAAATATAGAGTAAGAAATTAGTTTAAACTTTAAGTTATTTATAGTCATTAACTTTACACATAAATTATCAAGCTTATTTTTTTCTTGGTGCCTTCTTTAATATGAAATTTTGTAAAATGTATGTTTCCTCCTCCTCCTTTTGTTCTACTTACAAATATTAATTGATGTTATGCTTCTATTTTATAATTTTTAAACATTTCTCCCTAAAAACTGTTTATTTACTACTGATATCTAATGTGCCCTTTTCCAGCTTAATTTGTCATTTTAGTATTCTTGAATGACATGATACTCAAGAGCTTGGACTCTGGGGACAAATTCCTCAAGCTTCTCTCCTGTATTCAAAGATGCTCGCTGGCTCTGAGACCTTGATGAATTATCTGATTGTGCCCGTTTCTCTGACAATAGAGATGAGGAGAGTACCTATCTTATAAAGTTTTGATAAGGATTAATGAGAAAGCCACATACAGTGATAAGCACAATGCCTAGTGGTTTATAGAAGTTAGTAATTTAATGTATAATAATAACAAGTGTTAAAATAATTCAAATTGATGACTGATTTTTTTTTCTAAAAGTATTACTTAATTATGGCAGTTTTTAAAGAAAAATATTTAATTATTTGTGAAACAGTAAGTGAAGGTCAGTACTGGTTATTACTGGAAGAAATTCATAAAGTGTCTGTAAATGTAAAGGAAATGGGGAACATTGGCATGCACTCAGAATGAAGTAACTAGAATAGTATTTGTCCATCCACATAAAAACGGTAACATTGAACAAGATATACCAGGCAATTGTATTTATACTTTGGTTAGCAGGCAGCCCGGCACTGTAAGCCTTGAGAGGGTAGGAACACATAAACTGAGGCCCATGTCTGCCCAGGCTACCTTCCTGGGGACACAGCCTGCTGTGGCACACGGAAGTAGAGCCCAAGGGAGGAGCTCTGGGAAGGTGGAGGTTTGGGGCAGCTGAAGAGGCTGGGATTTGCAAAGAGTATCAGCAAATAAAGCCACAGAGAGGAGCCTGTGGGAGTCTGTGACCCTCAGGAAGTGTCAAAGGAAGGGCTCAGGCTTTGGAGTCAGGCTAGCACAGGGAATTTTGGCTGAGAGTGGAGCTATGCATGCACTGTTTAAGGCTCCGATAGGCTGTCAGAACGTGCCTGCTGTTGGGCTGAGAGATGAGTAGAGATATCAGAAGACAAGGACTGCTGTGACACGTCGGATTTTCAAGCCAACCACATGAGGAGACCACTTTGGGAACCTCAGGCACCAAGTAGAGAAGTCAGAAATTTGATGACTTGGGTAAGATCCATGCCCTATCATATCTTAGGACTAAGGAGAAAGGAAACAAACTCACCCTGACAAAAATTAGAAATGAACCTGGTAGAGTCAAAATTACGTGCCAGTCATTCAATTGCCTGTGAGAAAAACATCTAAACCCCATTCCAGGTGGACACCAGCGTCCATCTCCCCACCATGTCCAGAAAAATCAAGAAAAAAGTCAGCAATGAGAACAAGCCCTGAAATGACCCAAATGTTGGGGTTCATTGACAAAGACTTTAATTAAACTATCCTAATAGCCTTTTCAAGGACTTCAAGGTCATAACGAGCAGAGGAAAGAGATGGAGAACCTTATGATATTATGATAGAAAGGCCCCCTCCAGGAGCTGAGGATCTTTGTCCAACAACCCAGACATCCTCAGGATACTTGAGGTACGAAGACCCTCAAGAAGCATGAGATGCTAGCAGAACCATTCCATTGGGGATGGCTATATTTGGGTGATGATTGGCTATTTTTTTGTATGAGTAGGAGATTCTAAAGATGCTTGGGTGGTACTGCATACACAATTGTCAGTCACTTGTATTCTTAGCTTAAATCACTCATCAGGACTTACTGGCCAGAGTGGGAGAGAGGTCTGCACAACTTATTGGATACTTTCCTCAAGACTTCCTGCCTTTATCTGCCGTAATCAAAATAAGAATCTCCTCCCTCCTCTTGTTGCTTCTCCGATGTCGTATGGCTGGACTGCCAGAGCCTGTGGGCTCCTGGTTGTCTACTTGTCCCTCATCACTGTTCACATTATGGCATTTTCCCATTGAGAACATCTCTTACAACCAAAATTATTTTGATTATTACAGTCAAGAAGTATTGCACATATTAAATACATTTATTTCACAATATACTGAATAGTATCAATTGCAACCTGTTCAGTATGCCAAAAATATAGAATGTACACCAAATACAATATGACACAATTTATTTTAAGGGTCACATAGTGGAGCCCATCAATTGACTGGCCACAATACCGTGGCCTGAAAAAGTGTCAACAATGGTAAGGAAACTTTGATAACCCTAAGAAGGGGTCAAAGGGCAAATGTAGTCAAACTGTTAGGAGAAGGTGGGACTAGAGTGCCATGTCACGTGACCTCCTTCTCTGCCAGCAAATGGACCAGCCTTGGCAGGAAGCCTTCATTCAGTGGTGACTTTGTGAGAAACATAGCATCCTTTTATTTGTAAAAGACAGTAGTTTTCCTCTGCCTGTTGGAAGGATTGTGTATGGATAATCAGTGCACCTAGTTTCAAGAACAGGCTTCTGGGTTTTGTCAGAATTTATCAGTCACTACTCTTGGAAGACATATGATAGCACGATTTAGATTGAGGCTTCTGACTCGCCAACTAGTAGTTCCTAATAAACTTTAGATATCAAAGGGACAGGATCCTGTGCTAAATTTTTACCTACCCACTGGTGGAAAATAGTAGAGCAGTTTGGGGCAATGGCTCCAACGGAAGAATTTTCCCTGATGCTTTATGAGCATCTGTAGTACGAGCAAATAACATACCAATTTCAGTTCTGCAATTCTACTACAGTGTACTGAACTGGCTCACAGGCCTCACTTGTAGGTCACTTTAACTTTTTGTTTTTCTTTACTACAAATTTGGCATAGACAATTTCTGTTAAAACACACACCAGGGAGTTTAACCCAGACAGTTCAGGGATTACAACTGTAATCGCCTGCATACCATCTTAGCTCCTTGGCTGAGAGCTCAGGGAATTCAGGGTAGTGCAGAGGAGCTCAGCAGGCCAGGGCAGCTGGAGCAGCAGGAAGGCATCTTTTCTGAAAGCTGCTGAGGTTAGGTAATGTGAGAAGGAGAGATTATGGGAGTGCAAAAGGAGCAACCTCACACCAGGAAGCCCAGGTTAGCACTTTAGCTTTTATGGGACTGACAGCTCAGCATCACCACCAAATAAACTCTTAAGAACAACTAAGACACAATTTGGAAAACTGGCTTCAATCCTACCTGTTGCTGCTCAGTCTCTAAACATTGACTGACAGGTAGCACGTATTATCTGATCCTGGGAAGTCCTCTCATATCCCCTAACCTGGCCTGTACAGCCCCTTAACAGGTAAGGCACCATAGGACCTTTACTTCCCCCCTCTCCTCCCACTTGGGTGCCACCATACGGCAGAAAGTCTTATCATGTCCTCTAACCTGGCTCACACAGCCTTTTCTTCCCTTTCTCTAAAGAGGGAGTGGGCCATTACTGACCCCACGTTGGGAAGCAAATTTTTCAAGTGGCCCAGCAGTGCCTGAGTAGTAGTAACTACTATATCTGCTAAGGTGGCCTGCCATGCTCTCACAAATTTCTCTGGCAAAGACACAATGAGTCCAATAGTTTGATATAATTTATTACTTACACAAACAGCACGAACAGGATCAGTATGGTATCCACTTTCCATAGGACAACATCGAACAGGAGGAACCTGAAGCTAGAAGACACACTGAGGGGTTGCTCTGTCATGGAGAAGCTAAGCCCATACTGCAGCTAAGCAGCTGGTAGCCTGAAGCTATTCCTTAAATTTAGGATCAAGGGCTGTGAAGGGTAGCAGGTCCCTTGCTTCACTGCAACTAGGGAGTTGGGTAAGAAACTGCCTCATGGAAGCCTCCCTCAAGATGGGGAGACCTGTGCAAGATGTGGAGGCTGATAACTGCCAGTCATACCCGGATACATCCACGCCCAAGATAAACTCTGTGCCAGCATCTCATGCTTCCTAAAGGCCTGGTGCCCCAAGTTGCATGAAGAAGTCTGACCTTGGTTCATGGATGAAGCAGCTAAGTGAAAGGGTGACAGAGTGTACTGGGCCCCTAAGCTGTGCAGCCACAGAGAAGACATTTAAAAACTATTCATGCAAAGAAAACTCTGCTCCCTGGGCAGAGATGCAGACTGAAGGGGCTGTCCTGGGAAGCACCCCCCCAAAATGCACCTTGCTGCATTTTCACTGACTCATGGACAGTAGCCATGGGCTGACAGTATGGTCCAGCAGTGGGAGGACTGGATGCTTAAGACTCCTAAGCAACAGATATTGTGTTCCCCAAATGATAAATATTTCTTTCAATTTTTTTTGGGGTTTTCAACTCAAAGTCTCACAAGACTAACAAGCCCGTTGTTATCAGGGCTGCATTCTTATCTGGAGCTCAGGTCCTCTTTCAAGAACATTCGGGCTGTGGACAGAATCAGTTCCTCGTGATTGCGCAGTGCAGATTCTCAGGTCCTACAGGAAGTGCTTCTCTGTGGGCAGTTCACAGCGAGGTTGTTTGCTTCTTTGAGGACACAGGGAGTGGCACCTTCTTTGCAAAAGGGGCCCAGGCCCTCTTTAGAGCTACCACCTGATTAAATCAAGATCATTATGATAAAATCTCTTTAAAGCAATTCAAAATCACCTAATTTGGCATCTTAGTTGCCTCTAAACAAATCCCTTTGCCTTTGCCATATAATTTAATCAATTGCAGGGATGCAATCCCATCATCTTCGCTGGTTCTGCTCATACTCAAAGGAGGAGATTATTCAGGACATGAGACTGGAGAACAGAATCTTGGAGGCCACTTTGGAATCTGCGTAGTACTACAGACTTGAGTAGAATTGCCGGGACATCACTCCCTAGTCATGTGATTTATGTTAGGCGATATATCCCCTTTGAAACACTTTTGTCAGATGTAAAAAAAAAGAACAATACTTTCAGGTATTATGCTAACATATATAAATTGACTTTCAAAGTCTTCATTTTTCACAATTTGCTTAAAATGTAGCAGACTAAGGAATTAGCACATATTCTGGACATACTGCCTCTCAACCAAAGCCCCCACATACTGAATATTGATGTCATGCTGTTCTGACAAAGTAAGACTTTTAATCCATTTTTATTGATTGATAAATTGAGGTGCCCTTTATTGATGTATTTATTAATCACATGAAGTGAGATTTCAGGCATAAATCTAGAACAAAATATCTCTCCCACTCACAGAATCCGTTCCTGAGATTTAAAATGAGGTAATTGCATATGAGATTTCTAAACTTCTTCCCAACTCTGAATATTTTCAGAATCTAAACTTATATCAAATAATTTATACTATCAATAAGCAAAACTTTAGAAACTAGGATAGCACCTCATAAAATCCTCTTTAATTTTTATATAACACTGACTCTTACTTTAAAGAATTTTAGAGTAGATGAATATTATCACCATCTGATAAATATCTAGATTTTACTAATATAGTCGAAACTAAATGAACTCTATTCCTCTCATTTCTCTGATATGTTCAATTATTTCTCTATATCATGCTAGTTCTTTGTAATTTTCTATGGACCATCTGTCTTATCCCACAGACATATCTGAGCTCATTTGGAATCTAACAGATGAATGCATGATGCTCATAGTAATCTTCTACCAAATTGGATAACCTTTTTTAGAAAAGAGTAATAAAATGTTCCAGGCCCAAAATAGAAGAATTATATCTTCCTTGTACTAATGCTTTCCAAATTACTGATCAAAAATTGAAAATATTATATACTGCATATCATTATTATATATAAGCAGAAAGAAGTTTAATATCAGTTATTTTTATTAATCTGAAAAAAAGTATCTGCTAGATGTTTGTATTATTGTACAAGAGAGCTTCAACTATTTAATTTTTAATAGATTAATAGCTCTTTTAAAAATTTTGATCCAGTTTACCTGTAATTTGTTGCATAATCTAGAATTTTTTTAAAAAAATGTATGTATGAAACATAATCAAGTGTTATGGTATCGCTAGGGTACATTATATAGGTATTACATAATGTATATTGTTTTAAATCTCTCTCTTTAATGGTTCACTATTAAAAATTCAAGTTACAGTAAAAACCTTGGGCTGGGTGTGGTGGCTCACATCTGTACTCCTAGCACTCTGGGAAGCCAAGGCAGGAAGATGGCTTGAGCCCAGGAGTTTGCGGTTGCTGTGGGCTAGGATGATGCCATGGCACTTTAGTAACAAAGCGAGACTCTGTCTCAAGAGAAAAAAAAAGAAAAACAGCTTCGAGTATGAAAAAATTACCGTAAAATAGAGAGGACAGGGATGTTGTAAATTTGACATGCAGGCCTTAATTCAAGATTTCCCACTTGCAACAATGTAACCTTGAGGAATTTCTTTATCTTGTTTTTCTTGACACTAGTTATTTCATACACGAAATGTGATTAACGATACATCTTTCACAGAGTTGTTATGAGGAGGAAATAATCTATAATCTAGAAATACACTTGCATGGCATTTGAAATATTTTGCATACTCAATAATGTTATATATAAAATAAAAATATTTTATCAAAATACTTTCCAACTAACTTTTTTGTTTCTTATTTATTTGTTTATTTTTGGGAAAGAGTTGTTCTGCTTTCAGAGCTTCTGACAAAGGGTTTGCCTTAGATTCAGGTTTATGGGACTCTATCCCTGAAATATATCTGCAGAAACACAATAGAAAACAATTTAGAAGAGAAAACTTTATCTACAGTAAAAGTGGCCAGAATTTCATATCACACATTTTGAAGAATAATCCCAAGGCCCAGAATAATTTGGGAAAGAGGAGAGGGACATGGAAACTTATACATTATCACATGCAAGAGGTAAGAAGAGTTCATAGGGCCTTAATACAAACCTTCAACTTGGTGAATTTGGATTTGAAGACAACATGTAAGTCTCATTTTATTCATAATGGAAAATAATGAAGGCAGGGCTAAAGGCAATGTTTCATGTTTGTAAGCTATTTTTATTTTGGCAAAATTGATCTCATTTGAAAGGATATGGCTAAATATTTCCCACAGCAAGCATGGAATCAGGTTTGTAAAGACTAAATTAAGAGAGGGTTCTCCCTTTCATCACTAACGTTAGCATTTCTCTGATGGGTTCAGAGTGAGCATGAGGTGCTGGATTTTAAAAGAAAGGGCAGGTGTACAAAGTTTTGGGTTGTGGATATCCAGAGTTATATTCTTCACACGTAGTTGAACTAAAAATAGCATAAAAATTCACATTCAGTCTTGCAACTCAGAATCAAAGAATACAATTCTAAAGTGTTCAGATAAAGAATGAAGGAAAACATGGAGAAATTACCATTAATGTATTATGTTCATAAAATAGAATGCCAAAGATAGGTAAATTTGTACCAATCCAAAATAGATTTAACAAAATTATAAGAATGATGTACATACACATGCATGTAAGTATACATACTCATGCTCTCAGAAATTAAAAACAACACAGTAGTTAGTGAATATTATTGCTATTATTTTTTTCTTTTTTAAAGACATGAAACATAGAATTCAAAATATTGAGACTTAATAATAAAAAAGAAAAATATATAGCTTAAGGAATATAGAAATGATTTAAAATATAGCTATATTTCTCTTTAGGAAAATTTTAAAAAACACATGGACACAATTAAATATTTGATTAAAAATGAATGAAGAAAAAACAAAAAAAAATGAAGAAAGCAATACAAGGCAAAAAAGAAAGGAACTGGTGAATCTAAGTATATACATTAAGTAGAAGATAATACTATAGCAATACTCATTTTATTTACTCAAATTGACTATAAAATATGTGAAGAAATAACCTGGAGGAGAGACTTGGAAGAACCCCATCAATTACAATGGAAATGACAAAGTGATTGAAGTAATTAGAGAAAAAATGATAGAAGTGGAAGACAGACAATTAAATACCTACCTAGAGATATTGGTATAAATTTAAGAAAATGTATTAAATGAAATGTTAAAGACAATAGCAAATATGAAAGAAAACATTATTGAAATGAAGACATGTATGTGCAGATAAGAAGTACTCACTGTACATCAGGAAAACAAAATTAGCAACTATAACCATATATCATGAGTCATCAATACACTTTGTAGTAAAAGATGAAACATTTTGCACTACAGGAAATGTTGCAGTTAATTTGAGAATAAAAATAAATGACCTCTGAATTACTTCTAATTAACAAAACAATGTAAAAGAAATATCTAGCACACTTTGAGGGAAATAAAGTATGTGACCTCAAAATGTTGTATTCTATCATGTTTTGTTAATGAATAAAGGTGAGAAAAAGACATTTTCAAATGCACAAAAAATCAAGTTTTATTGCATATGTAGCTTTACTGAAAAATTGACTTGAAAAACATATGTCTATTAAACAATACACAAATGAGAGTAAAGAACATATGCATGTGAAAATAAAACCTTAAAACTTTGTTATAAGGGTTAAATCCATATAATTACAGAATTAAGTTTAATTCAATGAGGTAATTATGGCCAAAAAACAGTATGCTGATGGCACACTTAAGAAAGAATTTGCATAGCATACAAATGAAGATTAAAATAAAATAACAATAACCTATTTTTTTTTCCTTTTTTGTGCCAGGCAATGTCACAAGACATTGAAAAGAATTAGAGAAAATACGTGAGACTCTTGGCATGAGGCAGGGAAATAAAGTCCTCATGGTATGTTTGAAAGACACAGGAAAAGTAATATTTATATGAAACCAAGTACAGACAAATTTGATAAAATGATTACATGACTTTATTCGATGTGAAGATTTCTGTATATTATCCTAGATCTGCTAAATTTTTCCAGGAATGTAGGTCATGAATCTGCATTGTAATTTAAGCTGCCTAAATAATTTCATGCCCACCAAAATTTGAATACTACTCTTCTTAATAGGTAGGTAGCTCAATACGCAACTCAAATAAATAGTAGAAATAATAGAGGACTGTATCATACAAATAACTTGTATATTCAAAAACCAAGAAATTTCTCTGAAATACAAAGCCTTTAACCTGGAGTTAGGGTGACAGCAGGATTTGTTTAGTATGAGGGAGGTAAGGACACACCTTTAATTGTGTGGGCTTTAGGAGGCATTAAATAAAACATTCGATGTCCACAAACTTAACAACTCTGCCAAAGCATGGGTATTTAGAGAAAAGTGTCATGAAACACCTTTTCTATTGTCACAGCTGATCCTTCCTTTTCCTAACAATGACATTTATTTACCTCATTGTGTGAAAATTTCATGACTGTGTCTGAATTTCAAAACTTGAGTTTCTTAGCATGAACTCAGTCTCTTAAAATAATATTACATTGATCATCATTTTTAAGATTTAGAGTATTATTTAGTTTACAAAGTTATATTTCCTTTAAGAAAAGTATAAATATAAAATGAACTTACGGTTTTGCCTATTCTTTTTTTGTGATTAATTGATTCAATTCAATAATATGTAGTAAAACTGTCCTTAAATGCAAGACATATATGGGAAGCTAAAAATGAATAAGCTCCAGTCCTGCCTAATTAGCCTTGGGCAGAGAATGCACAATTTAGATATTGTTGAAACTCCCCAAATGTAATTTGCTTTAAACAAAAGGACATAAGACTCGGAATATACAATAAAATCTGAGTTAGAAATTAAATTTATTGCTTTCTAAATATACTCTATTATAACTTACATTTTATAATTGATGACTAATTGCTAATTAAATAGTAGATACCATAGAAAAATACTTTTTGGCCTGTATACTAAAGTATAGTTCATTTTGACTCAAGGAAATAAATGGCATTTTCTGCACCAAGAATTAATCCATAAGCAAGACTGCACATAGCCTTTTCAGAAATGAATAAATTCCACAGCTTTATTCATTGTTGATCTTGTGGCTTTTTTCATATGAAAAACTGAAGATTGCAAATTCTATAGAAAGTGAAAAGGACCAGAATAATACCAAAGGTTAGAAGCATTATGCAATTTTTCACCCGAGAACTACAAAGATTACTGTTCTACAAACAATAAAATAATTCTTATTTTGCATATGGCAGCACTTGTAGTATGACTCAAAAACTCACTGAAGTATTTACACTATTGGCCAAATTTCCATTTTCAATGTAAGACTGCAGATAACATTTGAGATATGATAAACACAGGAAGATTTGAGTCTTACAGGGGAGGAAGCATTGAGTACTCTTTAGATTTTATGTTCTAGGCAGCTCAAAAGGTTTACTCTGTTTTGTTTTAGACAGTTCATCGAATGGAATATCTCATTTAATGTACATAGTAACTGTGTCCTTTACATTCTCGCAGACATTTTCATTCTATTTTTCTATATTTGCTTTATTCTTATATGATGCCAGTTTCCTCCAACTGCTCATGACTCTGCCATTAGTAAATCTTTTATTTTTGTTTTGTTCAGTAGTAATTTTTCTTCCTTTTCTGTCTTTTTTTTTAACCAAAGAAAGAGTAGAGAAAAAGCCTCACTGAGCCAAGGGAAGCCACAAAAACAGTCAGCTAGTCTGACAATAGGGATTGAATTTGTATGTAGGCGGGGTCCTTAATTAACAAACTTATTTGAGAAACATTTGTTCATTCAGAAATTTTAATCTACATCATAACCATGAAACAGATATGATCACGTGTTTGGAAAGACCATGTATAATATTAATAATTGACCCAGATTACACAAAAACATATTTAAGAGAAACAAAGAATAACATTTTTCAAAGGGTTTTTACTGTGCAGAAATATGGCACTGGCACATGTTTGTAGCCATGCTCTGCATGTTTTTGTTAAAACACAGCTACATGTACAGATAGGAAAGGGAACCTCCTGGAGCTCTTACTATAGCCATCGTATAAGCACAAAGAAAGTGGCTCACAGAGACTAAAATCAATACTGATCATGTAAGTTGGTGTTTCAGTCAACTAAGTTCATAGGAAGTAGTATGGTCTACTAGAAACCCTGTTTTCAGATGTCTAAGCAATCCTATGGTAGACAAAATTAGATTTTTACAAAGTGCAATCATTTTGTCACATTTTCTTCCGTCAGAAAATCATTGTTATACAAAGTTTACTATTCGTGCTTCTGGATGAAATAAAAAATGAGTTTTGAAGTTACTTCTATGTGAACATAAACAGAACAACTATTTAAACTGACTTAATTTTGTTTCTTGTTGCTTAGACAGTTTGTTCTAAAATATCCTTGACCACAAAATCAATATTCTTTAACCTCCTAATCATGTTCAATTAAGTATATAGTAAGGGGTTTAGATTTTAGCTTTGGCTTTTAAAAAAGGATTATGTTTTTATGTATTTCATAAAAATGAAAAAGATATGATAAATCTAGAGATAACTCTTAGAAGATTCAAATTTAATTTAGCTAAAATATATTTAGTCCTGGTAAGCAACGTAGTGTCACTTCAAGTAGTGTCATCATTTCTGGTATGCAGAAGAGTGTTAGGTCGGCCAACTAGGTCATATGTACACAGACACTCTATTTCAAAACCTCCTCTGGCAACATTGGAAAGTAAACACCACTATCAGAGTGATTGTAGCCCAGTGGAAGAGAAAGGGAAAGAGGCAGACAATTATGAGATGGTATTTTGGATGCTCTGATAGGGGTAAGTATAGAATACTGGAGAGGACTTGAGGAGGGCTTTCTACACTCATATTTGAGAATCGGAAGTTTCCCTATAGGAGCTGATACCTGGGAATATGAGTGCCTTAGTTTTCTATTGCTGCATAAAAAACTACCCCCACATTCAGCAACTTAAAACAACACATGTTTATTATCTCATAATTTCTGCAGGTACTGTGGCACAGGTTCTCTCACAGGTAGGGTGACCAATTCATGAGGTTTGCCCAAGACTTTTTTAATTTTAAACCCAAATTCCTGTATCCCAGGTATTCTTTCACTACCAGGCAAACTAGGGACTTTTCAAGTACTCAGATGGCTGCAATCAAAACACTGATTGGGGCCAAAGTCATTTCAAGGTTCAGTTGGGACAAGATCTGTATCTGAGCTGACTCAGTGATTGTTGACAGGATTCAGTTCCTTTAGGGTTTTGAGACTGAGGTTCTCAATTCCCACTGCCCACTGGCCCCGGCTCCCTCCATCCCTTGGTAAGTGACTCTCTCCATCAGAGCCAGCCTGTGAGAGAATGCCAGCAAGACCAGTCACAGTCTTTCGTAATCGAATTGTAAAAAGACATTCCATCACTTCTGCCAAATTCTGTTTCTCAAAAGCAAGTCACTAACTAAACCCAGCCCACACTCAAAGGGAGACAACTAAACAAGGTCAAGACCACTGAGACTTGAGCAAGCCATGTCAGAATCCTCGTACACAAATGAAAATCACTGAAAGAAGCAGCATCTGAAAGAACAGCATCTTGTAATTTGACCAACATATTTCCTGCAGCACATGTAACCATGCATTTATCTGATCAAGAATTCGATCAACCAATGAATATCAAAGAAAATTTCATATTCAATTTTCTTTTAAAATGTTTCATTACATATAATGAACAGGTAAAAGACTGAGCTTTTGTTTGTGTGCATTTGTACATATGTATGTTGGGGTGGAGTAAGTTATTTTGAATGTTCTCTTTTTTTAGCACTTTTTAAAGTTATTTTTAACTTACAAAATCCCAGACATAAACTATACAATCACAATCTTAAAAAAGAGAAACTCTAAAAATAAAGAATAGAAGTCTTCCTGTGGCCTAAGCTTTCCTACCTTTTCTATCCCCATTATTTCCTCCTGCGTTCTGCACTCTTCAGTCCTTTAACGTGCCTTTTCTGCTTCTAGACACTGCTTTTTCCTTTAATATTTCTTCTTATCCCAAATCCACCCTTAATTCTTTATTCTTACCATCTTTGTTATTCTTTTAGATGTCAGCACAGACATCACTTCCTCAGAATTTTCTGTACTAATAAAATGTTCCTTATTAAACATTCTTGCACTTATACATTTCATGTTGTGACATATACCACAGTTCTGTGTTTGATTTATGAAACGATTATGTATTTAGTGCATGTTTATTCCCCAGAACATTAGCTCCATGTGGGAGCTCCCCAGGTTTTCCCTATTCCTAGAATGTATACGTGTCTCGCACAGCAGATAACAGTAGTCCCCATCCTTATGCTCAGGGATGTGTTCTAAACCCCCCAGCGGATGCCTGAAACCAGGGATAAGACTAAACCCTATATATAGTGTTATATATACCAAGTTTTTTCCTGTATGTGCATACCTATAATAAAGTTTATAAATGAGGCACATTAATAGATTAAAAACAATAACAAATAATAAGGTAGAATAATTATAACCTCATACCGTGCAATAAAATTATGCGAATATGGTTTTCTTTCAAAATTTCTTATTGTACTATATACAGTTGGTGACTAAAACCATGGAAAGCAGAACTGTGGATACACAGGGACTACTATATTTTCTTTCAGTATTTGCTGAATGAATGAATAAAAATACCTGTAAGTTAACTCAGTATTTCTTTGCTAAATGAATAGTTCCTTTCTGAATGAAAGATTTTGTTTTATTTGTTTTGTATACATTTAGTGAAGGAGTAACTACGTACTGTTAAATCAAATTTGGCCCAATGCTGTCTCCATATCTTGAATCCACGTGTAGCGATCTGCAACCTAACTTAATATGTAAACAAGCTGCAACTTAACAAGAGTATAATCTTGTAACGAATAGCTGTGTCTAAGGCAATCATTCAACTCAGCTTCAGCCAATCACAGGCTGCCAACTGATCAGACCATGTCCATGTAAGGCAAATGCTTCATCATGCCGTTCCCAGATGAAACAAACACTCAGTTGTAAGCAATCATGCTATTTATGCATGCCACTTCTATTTATAATACTGTCCATCCCATTGCTGGGTGGAGCTCTCTAAACCTCTCTTGGTTCTGAGAGCTGCCTGATGCATGAATTATTCTTTGCTTAAATAAACTCAGTTACATTTAATTTATCTACAGTTTTTAACAGTAAACCTAAGTTTACACAAAATGTAGTTGTTTATTTTCTCCACTTTACTATTTTTTTTATACCATGGTAGAATATTTCCAGTCAACAATGAAAAAAGTTATCCTACTGAATTAATACACTTAAATGCATCTTACTTGAACTATATGCCATGAAATGTAGTAATGGTATATTCTTATTTTGTTCACTTAGATATTGAAACATGCTGATATAAATTAATTTATGCGGTCTTCACACTATTCTTGTGGAATTGTTTGAATATGGAAATATCCCCATTTTCTTTCAAAATGAGGATAGTGATGCTCAGGGCAATTAAGTAACTAGCCCAAGGTCATGCTGCTTCTGAAAACAAAGTACTTTTTAAAAAGTGTAGATACAATTGACCTCTTCTAGTTTCATCATACTTCTCTTTTTATTACATAGCTATTATTTCAGATGTGCTAGTGGCTACTTTGTCTTCCACACTCAGCAGAGCATCATTGTTACAGGCACATGGGACTGGTCAGCAGCCTGTCTTCTGCCTGGTTCTAGAGTCTTTATGCTGCCAACTGGAATTACCACAAGAGGGCATGACGACCTATGAAACTCATTCTCTCAAGATGTGGTTTCCTTTAAATGGATTCAAAGTGGGAGAGAGAGATGGAAAAGAAAAGAGAGGAAGCAGAAAATACCTTTAAGTAATTAAATTCCAACAATTTTTAATTCTGGAATTACATGCAAGCTAATCAGAAATTTAAAGTACTTCTACTCATTAGTCTAGATGAGCATAAATTCTGCACAGATTTGAGATGTATGGGAAATTGGCCATAAATATATTTATTGAAAATATTTGATAGACTTTTACATCCAGAAGATGCTTTCATGTGATTACGACAAAGGTATACATTTGTCCTGGAAGAAGCAAAACTGGAATATTCTGTCCTTTTTCTCCGTCCCATGTACCCTTCTGTATCAATCTCAATTTTCATCTTTACTGGAAGTCCTTTCTTAATGGGATCGGTCCTTAGAGATATTTCCTCCCCCTCAGCAGCATTAATAATTCCATTATTCATCTGTTCATCCCACCTACACTTTGAGTGATTTTTAGGTGTCAGAAACTGTGCTGGAATGCGGATGAAGAGACTGAATATGATTCTTAGCTTGAAGGAACTCAATGACTAGCAGAGATGAGAGAAAAATAATCTTTAATGAGGATGGTGAGCTTATTAATAATTCTTATTTTACTGATGAGATAACTGCTTCATCAATTTAAGTAATTCAGAAACTCACACCAAGGTCAATTTGACTCTCAAGTCTGTGTTTTTTTCTTCTAACCTTCAATAAGATCATGGATTTTTAATTCCCTTACAGAACTTTGAGAATCACAGTAGATCCTCAAGTAGTTTATATATATATTATATATAGTTTATATATATAAAGTATATTTTATTATACTTATATATGTGTATATATACATGTATATTTCATATATATATGGAATGCAATGAGAATGTACTGACAATTGATGTATATTATAATTAAATTTAGTTCTGTCTGCATTAGAATTTTTTTGAGAAATCCCATTGTAATAAGTGACAAAATTCTCCTTTCCTCTTGGCATAAGAAGTAACAATATATAGGACTTTAAAGATACATAATTTTTGCAAATTTATTCATGTAAAACAAATTCATTAATTAAAATTCAAAAATTGTTATTTACTTTATGTGATAAGCTGTGCAAAGAAAGCAAACTTAAAAAGCAATTAAATCAACATGATGATCAAATACCAGGAGGACTTCACAGAAGATGCTCTGCTAGAACTGTTTAAAAGGCTTTGGAAGAAACTCTTGATTGAAAAGGGCAGTAAAGACAATTCCAAGAAGAAAACCTGGTAGGAGAAATGGTATGCAGATAAAAGCTTAAAATTAGCAATGACATATTTGGGCAATTTACAGTAGCTGGCAGTTAGATAAATTTACAAAATAAGAAAGTACTTGAGGACAGTGATTATTCATTTAAAATTTGTTTGTATCTAAATTTTATTAGATAACATCTAAATAATAAAAAGCCCAACTCCAGTTGTCTAAAGAAAATATATGTACATAAAATATAAATATATATGCATATAATATATATGAAAATATACTTTAACCAAGTTATTTATAAACATCTACATTGTAAGTCAGGAAGGAAATAACTTACAATGAAATTAAAATAAAGTATCTGAAGAGTCAATGATCGCTCAATGTAGAAAGTAATTTGAAACCTTTGCAGGACAGGACATTTAACATCCCCAATAACTATCAGTATTCAGAGTCACAAGAAACTTAAAATTCATTAAGCAAAATTGTTGGTCTTATTAGCTTCAAAAGCTTAGCCTAGCAGAGTGAGATGTAAAACATAGATGAAAAACAAATATTATTCAGAAATCATTGTGAGTATAAAAGAATAAAGAGAATTCTGTCCCTGGCTCACTGTCTAGGCCAGTTTATTTTAACTTTAAAAAAATGCCTTTTGAAAATAGGTTTCAAATAATGAAATTATAATATATATATATATATATAAATAAATGTGTAATGTGGATGTTATAGTACCATGGCAATCAGGCAGAACATAGCATTATAAAAAGAAAAATTAAATACAGGTAAGTATTTCAGAAATATCTGACAAAAGATTATGTTGATTCAGCATGTTCATGGAACGATTAAAGTTATTTTATAATACATGTGGTTTTCATAATATTTGTAGCAGTATTAAAAACAAAAGAAAAAATTAGTCAAGCCAGATTAAAGCTTTAAAGACAGCTAAGAGATTAATAACAAAAATGAAAAGACATACAATGTAGTTGGAGGAATAGATTTCCACCTCCCAGAAGACCAGGGGACTTAGAGAACTTGGTTTTGGAACTAGCAGAGTTAACGAGAACTTGGACACCGGGTTGATGCTGAACTAGCAGAAGGCACCACAAGCCAAGTGGATACTGCTGAATTACAGAGTTAAAAACCACATGTTCAGTCAAAAATTAGTCTATTAAGAACCTGACCGAGCCTATGACTGACACAATTAAACCTATACAGCAGCTAGAGTAGCCTTAGCTGGCGAGGACAATGATGCTTCTTCCTAAGACATGATACACGATGCTGCCTCTCATTACAGCTTAAATTCTGCATAGGATTTCATCAGAGTGAGATTTTACAAGTCTTCTAATACTTACCCTCACGTACCCCTTTTCATATGATTATTCTAGGGTAACATTTTCCTAAGGTGACCTTCGGAAGATTATTTCAATAAGATGTTATTAATAGCTACAATGTTGATGGTGGGGGGATTATTGACTTCATCTTAATAATTTTTCCCTTGAAAAATCATTAAAGTTCAGGAGCATTGGCCAAATGCAAATGACACATGGATCTAAATCTCTAGCTGTCACCTCTGTAGCCCATGGTCAGATGAGAGCAACCTGCTCATCATTACTTCACTGTTTTTGAAGTCTAAAGTCCAAATTTAAAACGTCTGTATTTTCTACACTTGTAAATGGCATTGTCATTATCTCACTCACCTAGGCATTTTGTTAAAATTGGTCTCACGTCCAGTCTTCCACTCTGCTCATGACTCCGTTCTTTAGGTTCTTGTCTTGTCAATTCTCATTTTTTTTAAATACCTAAATCTGTAAGCTTCATGCTGTTGTAATTAGCCACTACCTTAATCCAGGCCCTTACAAATTCTCACCTACACAGTCTTTAAAGTCTTCCACTGGCATTATTACCTACCCTTTATGTCTGTCCAATCAGCTGAGTGCATGATAGACAGATAGTTGCTTTTAAAGCAATTGTTGAATTATCTTTCTCCATTACTCAGCTATGTTCATGGGCTCTTTGTTGCCTATTTAAAGAGATCCAAATACCCAAGCCAGCTTTTTAGTGACCCCTAGACTCTGTACTTAATTGACATTTCTAACTTTAATTCTTCTTCTTCTTCTTTTTTTTTTTTTTGGAAATATAATTTGGGTTGAATGGAAATATTTTTCAGAAGGAGAACACAGAGGAACACTCTATTGTACTGAGAGAGAGAAAAATATCAGGGATAGTAAATTAAAATAGAAAATAAGTCAGTAAACTTAGGAGAGAGTAAACAGGCCAATAAGAACTCACAGAGAAATGGTGTCTAGCTGAAATGCTAATATTTTACATTGTTGGAACCACACAATTAAGGTTACCAAGACAAAATTGGAGTTTGACCACATAGGACAATGAGTCTAACTGAAGATTACCTGGACATGCCATGCTCATTTAGTTACCTAAACAAAAAGAGACTGATTCATTAAAAAGAGAAGAAATTATGTCAAAATAAAGTACATGGTATTTTTTTTTTCCAGAATGACACATTATATAGTTGTCTAACCTTGAGGGAAGGTCTGGGGAGAAATTTCGTTAAGTTTTGTCCCATAGAAAAAGAATAAAATTAGGATAGAAAAAATATAAATATTATATAAAATAGTTAACTTCAGCTTTCAGGCTTAAGACAGCCTCTGAGTGTGGTGCAGACCTATTGGTTTACCCATTTATTGGTCACAATCAGCACAGGTAATAAACCATGTGCTTTTCTATACGTGTTGTCTAATCTGTTTGGTTTCCATAGAAGAAACCTTAGAGGTGGAAATGTGTTAAGCTCGTCTTCCAGGATCCTGGTTGGTTTGATCTTTCTACTTGCAATAGCAGAAATGAATCGATTAGGTTGGTTTCATTCCTTTATCCTTGATGAAGAATGGGCTCACTGAGGTTGGAAATGGGCAGTAGGAGTCAGTATTTTGTTCCAGTTGAGCCAAAATATTTGTTTTCCCATCTCTAACATCTGTCATACCATGTCCATCATCATGTTATCTCCACATCTTTGTATTTTCAAATACCTCTCACAATTTAAGCCTCAGTTCAAATACCACAATCTTTATCACTATGTCAATATTTTTGAAAGAATAAACTAATTCATAAATAAATATAAAAGAAAAAATGAATGAATTAATGAACTAATGAGTAAATAGAAAGAGACACCTGAGCTGACAGGAAGTTCTGAAATACTATAAAACTGTACTTACGATATCTCAGATTTGTGTATAAGTTTAATTCAATAAATACGAAACATTGCCTTATGATTAAAGAGAAGAATAAAACTGTTTCTATCTCTTAGAGATAGATTGATTGATAGATAATATCTCAGTGTTATCAAAAAAGTAAAGACAGATTTTTATGAATAATCTATGAAGGAAGACATAATGTTATTTCCAATGTAAGAAAAGGATTAAGGAACATATGAGCTGAATTTTGAATGGGTGGATAAAAATATCTGTGAGGGTTAGTGGGGGTTTATTGAGTGGTAGGACAAGGGGGAGTTTATCTTGGAAACTAAAATATTAACACTAAAGAAAATGTCTAAAGATTTTTCTCAAATAAATGTGTTAAAATATCAACAAAGAGCAAAGAGTAGCACTGTATAAATGTGTAAGATATTGATATTTACCTACCTTGTAAAATAATTTAGTTCCATAGAATTAAAAACTAAGTGTTGAGAGAAAATCTAGCAAAACACACAACTTAACAGTCAAGACAATAGCCATTGTTATAATATCCCTTGTTTATTCCTTTATCTTACCGTAACATAATTAGAAAAAAGATTCTAAATTTAAGTCCATAAAGTCATAATCTAATCACTTGCACCTGCAACTTTTGCTAGATAGACATACAGAAGCATTTGTAAATAGAATTTGGATGTCACCCTGCCTTATTTGCAAATACCTGGTATTTTTGAGCAATTTAACTTTATAAACATATTTAGGAACCAATTTAGATTCTATTTTGAAAATATATTAGTGTCTTTCTCCCTAAAGTCAGAAAAAACATAATTTGTTCTGACTTCATGGCAGTGAATAAATGAAACTGATTTGTAAATATAAGTTTTAAGTTAACTCACAAGCCATATGATTTTCATTGACCAGGAGCCAGACAGGAGAGAGAAAATTTAATACACGAAGTATATGAAAATATATAAGTAGAAGAAGAAATTTATTGTAATGATAGGATAACTTAGAATGATTGAGAATTTTGAATAACTGAGAAAAAGCTGGGGGGGGGTTTGCATGCTTTCTTATATTCTGTCTTAAATAGTGTCAAGGGACAAAGATATCATCTAATTCAAAACCCAGATAAAGATAAAATATGGATCTTCTCTGAACGTGGGTAGCTCAAGGAAGGGGCATACCAGAATGGAAAGAACACTACAATTTTAGCAGTATGGTCACACATACTATAAGTTCAAACCCTTCATCCAACATCTTTTAGTTGGAGATACAAAGAAAGACACTTTGTCTTTTTAAGTCTCAATTCTACTTTTCAAGTTAGTATGAATATTATTAAAAATGCCTAGTATGATTTGAAGTGTCACTCCATCAATATCAGGTTAATCTGAATGTAATATCAATTTGAATATTTACTTTTATCCTTATATTAATACTTACATCTATACATGAATTTTAAACTTTCACAATAACTTGCTGAAGATTCTTGACAGTTAGCTTCTGTCATTTTCAACTTTTTGTGCCACACTGCACAGTTTTATACTTAGTAAGTAATGTGCTCCCAGGATGTTTATTGCCTCTATGATAA
This sequence comes from Lepilemur ruficaudatus, assembly GCA_963574885.1. Taxonomy (NCBI): domain Eukaryota; kingdom Metazoa; phylum Chordata; class Mammalia; order Primates; family Lepilemuridae; genus Lepilemur; species Lepilemur ruficaudatus. The sequence continues at coordinate 6,741 of CAUYRT010074002.1, read as the reverse complement.
TTATGGATAAAGTTGATAAAATACTAAAGTTTGAGTTAGAACAATATAGAAATTATTTGCATCCAATTCAGAGCATTCTGACAGTTATGGTCTTTCACCTGGCTTGCTTGTGGCAGACCATTTATCTCACTAACATCAATGAAAATATTTAGACAGTAGACATGAAGAATCTGTTTGAAGGCACTAGAGAACCTACCAAGACATTGAGAAATTGCCAGGCCATGGTCCAGATAGAAGGCAAGAAGGAGGAACAAGCCAGGTCTTTTAGGGCCCTTTTGCCCATTGGTGGTTGTCAATTATGATAGCAAAATGGAGCCAAGAGGTGGGAGAGGTAGGTGGTGCTTTCTCCAGTCTTGCAAAACCTAGAAGCAGGTGAGCTCAGAGACGTCCAGGGAGAAGATGATCTGGTTTAAGAAAAAAAAAAAAAAAAAAAAAAGCCAGACTTTGGCTCATGGCCACTCCCAAAGGGCTATACTTTAGGGGTGAACCAAAATGTGAACCACAAATTGACCTCTCTCAAATAATTTAGCTGAAACTAAAACCTCAAATGATTGATTAAACAAAATATTAGATACAGATGAACATAACATTTGTTAACTGAAAAATAGGTGAAAAGAATATATCCAGATCCAAATGAAGAGAAAGAAAATTATATATGATACAGAAAAGAGCATAGGAGATATATGTGACATAATAAGAACTAACACTGAGTAATTTGACTCAGAAGGAGGGAAGGGAGTGTCAAAATAATATGAATATTTTGGACATGCTATAAAGACAGAGAATTTCTCTTTTCTAGAGAACTATTTTTTTCTTCACATTCTGACAGTGATAGACCTGGAGCCACATGCAAATGACCACTTTTAAGCCATATAAAAGGAGGGACATGAAAATTAACTGCTCTTTTCTCTCTGCCTAAGTCCTCTCACCTCTCCTCTCTGCTGGTGGCAGTGGGTGAAAGGCAGGGGTAAGGTCAACATTGAGAAATTTCTCGTTCCCTGCAGGAATTCAGTGATGTGAACTAAAGAGTTCAGGGGAAGGCACTGTTGGAAAATGTGTTGTTCTATTTTTAGATTATAAATTACTCCGATTAGCTAATTTAACATGACCAGGAAATAAAGTATCTTTCACATTTTCACATTTTCCTGCATACTCTGGGTAAGAATTACAACGTTTGATTTGGAAGCCAGAGTTCACACAAGCAGCACAATGGTTGGTGAAGCAGCCTGAGTAATTATGTAGCTCAACATTAAATAAAATTGCACTGCGTATGGGATTCATGCTAAATGAATAGGTTTTAGCTGCTCTTGTCACAAAAGCAAAAAAGGGTAATTAAGTTAAATGATGGATATATTCATTTGCTTTACTCTAGTAACCTTTTCGCTATCTCTGTATACATATATCCCACAGCCATCATGTTGTATACCTTAAATATATACAATAAAATTTATTAAAATAAAAATATTAATGGAATTAGACAACTGAAGAAACTAGAAAATCTACATTGTTTCAATATAAATATATTTTGAAAAGCCATGGGATTACAAATAATTACAGTTTCCCTCTTCTTTTTTTGCAGTGGGAGACATAAATTTTGATAATAAAAAACCTTAAGTGATGATCATTAGACCTGAACAGGAAACAATGATGTCTACACACTATGAAAAAATCTTCACACACACTGAGTACAACAAACAAATACATAAGTACCTCATATCTTCTTATTATTTTAAATATTAGTTAATAAATACCTGTACTTCACATGGTCCCATAAAGTTTACAATAGATTCTTAAATCAAATGACCTATATACACAATGCATTTCTCAGAATGGATCCCAGTTGTTAAGTGGTGCATGACTGAATTTGAATCTTCATTTGTGAAGTGCTATTCAATTGCCATGTGCCTGTTTTTTATTAGGTTGTGTTTCTTTTCCTTAGTGACTTGAGGAGTTTATATATGGTAAATGCAAATTCTTTATCTATTACATGAGTTAAAAATATGTTCTCAGATTAATGATTTTAAGCAAAAATATCTTTATTTTAATGTTATCAAAATTTATCAATTTTCTCTCACTAATAATTTTTATTTCTCATTTAAGAAATATTTTCCTATACAGAAGTCTGGAAGCATTTTTCTGTAATGTCTTTCTGAAGATTCTTTTCCACCTTAACATACAGATCTACATTCCAATGGAATTGATTTCTATGCAAGCTGTCGATATGGATATGTACATGAATACTAAATAGTCCCAGAACTATTTAATAAAAACACTATTCCTTTCCCTCTACTCTCTGAAACCACATTTTTTCATGAATCAAATATCCATATAGGTATGTTGTCTTTCTGGGGTCATAATTTTGTTCCACTGTTCTAGTTGTCTATTTCTGCACAAATACCACATTGTTATAAATGTGGTATTTGTGCAGAAATAGACAACTACAAACTTCAAGATGATTCTTAATACATATTAGGGTCAAGTCTTTCTATTTTGTTCTTTTTATTCAAGATTATCTTGGCTATTCATGGTCCTTAGTGTTTCTATGTGATTTTTAGAATCAGCTTGGAAAGACCAGCAAACTCTCATGTTAGAGATAAATCTGGTAGGATTTGGACAAAAAGGGCATTATTATGATATTGAGTCTTTCAATATATTAAAATCTATAGTCCTCAATTTATGAAGGGATTTTTGGGGGGAGTGGGGAGTAGCAACTAAGAAAGGCAAACTGATCTTGTATCCAACAAATTTGTTTCTAACCTTAATTTGCTGCAATAATTATCCCCAAGTGCTTTCAGATATTCTATTTACATAATGATATTGTCTGCAAATAATATGACAGTTTTATGTTATGCTTCAATACGTTTAACTTTTGTTTTCTTTCCTTCTCTTAATGGACTAGCCAGGACCCCAAATAAGTATTGAATAAAAGAGGATACTGTGCCCATTCTTTTCTTGCTTCTGATTTCAAAGAAAATGCTTCTAACAATCCAACATCAAGTGTGACCCTTTCTCTTTTCCATTTCCTGGAGCTACCCTTGCATCAGAACAAAAATATTCTTTGCTTTTAATTACAAACAGACATTTAAGCTTAAAACTTACTGTTCTGTATCCATTGAGATAATCCTTGATTTTTCTCTATTATTCTATTTCTCTATTATTTCTAAAGTGTACTAGTAAATTACAATGATTTTAAAAGTAGCCCTAACCTTACTTTCAGAACTAAACACAATTTTTTGCTGGATTTTCCTTTGTATTATTTTCTTTAGGATTTTCAAATTATATTTGTGGATGTGACAGGCCTGTAATTTTTCTTTTGTAAGAACTGTGTCATGTGTTTTTTAATCAACACTGTGGTGACATGAAAACAAACAAAAACCCTGACCTAATAAGCAGAGAGTTTTCCATTAAAAAAAAATTATTTAGAAGAATGTGAAATATGGAATTTTTTTTCTTCCTTAACAGTTTAGTATTAATAAAATTTTCAGGTGAAAGCTATCTGTGCCAGAAGTTCTTTGGGGGATGATTTTAATTAAAAATACTATTTTATTTAAGATTATACCAATTATCTATTTAAATTTCATGATAAGATTAATACCATTTCTTTTGCACACATTAGCAAAAATGCCCTTAGACTAAGCATGGAGGTACTCTGCTTGTAGGTCTGTGTATGATGACCAATGCACCCCCCTCTGCCACGACTGGCCTAGTTTTAAACCTTGAAAGTCCCTGAATCCTGGGAAATTTTTCTGCCTGGTATAAACCATGAAAGTTAGTTACCATAACATTGCCTACTTGGCAACTCTAAGGACTGTGGATATATATATATATCAAGCATAATAGCTATGAAATTGATTTAAGAATGAAAAGAAAAAGAGAAAAACAAAAACATTGCAAAGTTTAATAATAGATATTTTTAAAAAGGGAAATGAGATACATGTTGTGCCTAGTTAGAGTATAAGAAAATAAACTAAATCAATTTGCTGGCGAGGATGTGGAGAGATAGGGACACTCTTACACTGTTGGTGGGACTGCAAATTGGTGCAACCTTTGTGGAAAATAATTCATCTATAAACTTTTATACTTCTCTAACTAGTAATCATCTGCTTTCTTTGAAAACTAAGGCTATTGAATAATATTCATCAATGGTTCACTAGTGGAATATCTTGCCAACAGAATGAATCCACAAGAAAATTAAGCAAACATATAAATACATAAATCAGTAGAGAAAATAAACTACTGAAATAAAAGAAAAGAGAGGAAAAACAAACATTTCAAACTGCTAGGGCAATATTCTTGACTTACAATCCAAGAAACTTTCCTTCTGAATGTGCTTTAGCTGGAATCCTAATCACCATTCTCTGTGCAGGTAAAAATCATTTAAAATCAATATTCTGGCCTTTCTTAGGCTGCTGCTATCTTTGAAAGCAGCATTTGATCTATTTACTCAAAGTGCACTGAAAGGCAATAACTACAACTCACAACCACCTTATTACCCCCTCTGTCCTAAGCTGATTCCAATCTGTCTAACTGCTGCAATGCATGCCAAACATTCTTTCTCTCCCCAAACCAATATTATCACCAACTATTGATGATTTATTTAGAGGTTGTGAGCATGGACTATTAACTTTGGCAGGAAAATTCAATGTGGATGAGAAAAAAAAAATACTTCCAAGGAGGGAAATAAAAGAAAGGTTAAAATAAAAGAAACAGGAATTGATGTATCAGTTGCTAATCTGTTCCATGTTGTTTCATCAACACTTCGTGGAAAGAGGAGGAGGAAGGAAGAGCAGATACTTTTTATAAGGCCGATGGAAAGGACTCCTTCCTTGGCCACTTAAAATGAAAAGTTAGTGCTTTCATCATATTATCTGTGAGCAGTCATAAAATCCAAGCACTAGGTAATTCTTCGCTTAAATAAGATCACAGGTAGTTTTTAACTTACAGATAGTTGCAATCTAAAAGTTCATATGCAGCCATTAATTCAAATCTCCAAAATAACTGTCATATTTTTCCATAGAAATAAAAAGTTCTTGTGGTAAGTTACAGAAATTTAGCTAATCAAATTCTAATCATATTTAACGTCTTTCCTGATAGCATCTATATAGGCAAAATGCTTTCAGAAATGCCCTTGGAATGCCAGGAGCACAGGTCCTTACCAGATGTCCTGACCTGGTCAGTGACTATTCTTGACCTACTGGGGCAGAGGTCACAGGGGAGTGTGGCTGGAGGATGAGGGTAAGTGGAGGCTTTGGGTAGGGGAGCATGCAGAGGAGTTACTGTCAAGCTGAAGGGTCAGGGAGAATTTGGTTCAAGACTTGAGGGTGACAGAAAGGACTGAAGGCTTGGGGTGTGGAATTGGAGTGTAGAAACAGAGGCAGAATCTAGTCTCCTCCCTCCCATCATTTCCCTTGTCTCTCCCCATAACCCTTCTAACTCCTGTGCATGCTGAGCTGGGAAGAGCTGAGGAAGGAGGCAAATAACAGTGACGGTGGAACAAAATTTTCCAAATGTACTTCTCTCCTTTCCTCCTTTTGTGGCCACTAGCATTGAGGTAAAATAAAAAAAAAAAAGGAGATGGTTTCGAATAGAGATCAGCAAACCATAACCTGTGGGTCAAATCTGGCCCATTAAAAGAAAAAAAAGAAAAAGTTTTACTGGATTGCAACCTCACCCATATGTCCACATATTGTCTGCTATCATGATAAATGGCAAAATTGAGTAGTTGTGACAGAAGCCATATCATCTGCAAAATCAAAAATATTCACTGTCTACCCCTTCGCAAAATGAGTTTGTAAATTCTTTGCTACCTTATGACATCACTGAGCATTTCCTGCTTTTCCTACTATAGCTACTCTGGCATTGGGGTGATGTAGCAGGAGGAAACCCGGGCTAATAGAGAAGAGAAAGTTTCTATGCAGCGGCACAAAGTGCAAACTAAGGACAGCGAGTCAAGAGCAAGTGTCAGAACCAGTTACTAGCCTGGTGATGAAGGGGTATTAGATGTCCAAGATGACTTCTAAATGCCTAGCTTGCATTCATCTATCTCTCCATTTGCACAACTATTTCCTCTACCAGACAGAGCCTCCCAAAAATTCTCTGGGCAATTTACGTTGACTTGATGCCTGTGGTTTCCTTAGTTTTCGGATACATACAATTGAATGCTATAGAATCACCTAACTCATTTCATTGCTTGCTGAAACTTTCTGTGTTAAAAGGATTTGGGAATGTATGGTGCAGAATAGTAAAACCAGTCATGCATTACTACACAAAATACCAGCCTGCTGATGTCCATTTTCAAAAGAAGAAATATAACTGCTACTAGAATACATTCTGTTGCTATGTTTCCTTGATTCACGATTTAGGTTGAGAATAGAGGTATTGTTTTGTTGATGTGTTTGTCACAGTAAAATTAAAACAAAAGGCTAATTACCAGTATCCTGTTTAACATTTAAATGTTTTAAAATAAATTTGAGAAGTGTTCTACATGCATTTCAATACAGTTAAACCTTGGTGTAAGAGGGCAACCAAAAGTCCATTGCTACTAGAAACTTGTGACTGTATTTGTTCATAAATGAGATAGATTTTTGTTTGTTTGCCAATTTTTTTTTAATTGGGGGAAAACTACAAAGCATTTACAGTACAATGTTTACAGTCACAATTTGTAGTGAGCTGATTTCCCAAAATATATTACCACTCACGTTGACTTATCTTGTTACATTCAAAAACCTACTCTGTCAAAAT